>JAPQRP010050087.1:0-11275 GCA_037367295.1 Apogon hyalosoma
TGTGTGTGTGTGTGTGTGTGAATGTTCAATTTAACCCTTAAAATTATGTGTAAAATATAATAACTATATATATTTATACATATGTATAGCCCACTCCCCCCCTTTTTTATGTAAATATTTAGGTTAACTTATGCTAAGATAACCCAAACCAACCTAAGTTAAGCCAAGCTACTTTATGCTAAACTAAAATAATCTATGCTAAGCAAGGCCAATCTGTGCTTCTCCCTAAGATCTCTCTTTCACACCCCTTTCACGAAATGGCCAAAATTGGTCCTCCAACTCCCCTTCCATATTTCCTCACAAAATGGTGTCCCAATCTGGATAATACCCAATTTAGTCAAGGCATCACACAATCGTCACTAAGCTGACCCCTCAGCTCATATCTGCACTAAGACACTTCCATTAAGACCCCTTCTTCAAACCACACCCTAATAAAAATTTAACTGCACCACAACTTAAGATAAATGATCTCCCCAGACCACATCCAACTGAATTTCTAAGTGCGACACACATTGGAAGAGAAATATTGGATTGGAATGCAGCTACAGGCCCTAAACTTTTAAACTGCCTCACATGCATAAACTGCTACAGCAAAGAGAATAAGATCAAACACTCACTCATTTCAACATTGCTGAAGCATTAAAAACTTAATCACAGCTACCCTGGCCTTTTTTCACCAGGATTCACTCTCACAAACCTATACACACAGATGTTAGGCAGTTCACTCTCATCTCCTCCTGCATACACACACACTTGAATTTCAGCCACACACTGCTCCAACACAACAATGTTACTAAAAATAGCTCACACACAAGCACACTTCCTTAAAGACACCAACTTTTTCCTTCCACACTCAAAGGCACACACACATACATTTAGACAGAAAAAACAGACAGAAGACAGACAGTCTGGACACAATAACATACAGACAAAGTGCTTTGTTTTTTGTGGGACTGGCCAGTTTACACAATTCCATACTTCATAACACAAATTCACGGCTGGCATTGTCTATACATGCCAACTGATGAAGTCGTAGTGGTATAGACCTGTGTTTCAAGCTCCCCTAACTTGCATGGATCCCCACCTAAAGGCTCTGAGAAAGGTCAAAGGTCATCACCCTCTGCCTTTCCCAGACTCATGCAATGTTAAGTTAACGCACAGCCAAAATGAATCAACTGTGTGGCACGTTTACATTGGTTCCTGTACAGAATCAAACATCACAACCTACCAAATATTGCAGTAAAACATGGCTTTCTTGACACTCTAACGTCAATCAAGAAAGAGCTGCCGGGGCTAATTTTCTCTGTAGTCCCACTGGGAACACAACTGATGCACTTCACAACCCTCCAAACTTTGATAACAAATGAAGACTGTCAGAAATGCCCACTAATTTGCATACGTGTCAAACTACCAACTGTCATCATGCCAGGATAATTGAACTCACATTGGTTGTGCTAAAATCAAACGTATAACATATAAAAGAAAGAAGAAAGAATAATCAGCCCCATGCAATCAACAGGTTCTTTTGGAGGACAAACCAGATCCCTCCATCTCCCCAGCCCATCCCCAAGACAGACAACGGTGCCAAATTGAAGCAAAAAGTTTGCTTACCTTTCCTGTTGTGCACACAGTACTGTTGTCTGTCTGATAAGGTGCTGAAAAGATGGATAAACCCAATACATGTCCCTCCGTCTTCTTGACACCAGTTCTGTCATTGTTTAAATAACCTTCTAAGGACAAAAGATTAAGTTTAGTATACATACATTTATTAAGTAAGAAAAACAGTACAAAAGAGCCGAGGACATCCCCAACAGAGGCTGAGTATGTCTCTCCATTCTTCCCAGCTGCAGCTGTGAGCAGGGTCACTTACATGCATGCGCACGCACGCACGCACGCACGCACGCACACACACACACACACACACACACACACTCACTTGAGGCAGCAAAGCACAGAGAGGACAACAGGAAAAGCAGGGAAAGCTGCCCCCAGCCAAAGTCCCCTGTCCTTTTAAAGGCCAGTAATAGTAGGAGGAGAGAAGGATATGATCAAAAAAGAACTCACACCTCTCACACATCTAAAAAAGGAAATAAAAGTGGAACATATGCTACCACAACCCTCTACTTCCTCAGGACCTCCTACAAGTCTGGAATGACTGGGAGGAAAAACTATAGTCCTGTCTGAAGTCACCCTGCCTCAATCATACATACCGGTAGAGGTGGGGGGAGTCCAATGTCACCCGTGAAGTGCATATCTTTTGTGATGCATCAGAGCAAGCTTATGGCTTGGTGGCCTATTTGAGAACAGTGGACAGTCAAGGTCAAATCCACCTATCATTCCTTTTGGCCCGGTCCAAGGTTGCACCAAAGCGACTCCTTTCCATGCCCAGATTAGAGCTGTGTGGAGCAGTCACTGGAGCTCAGCTGGCTAAGCTTCTGGAAAGGGAGCTCACGTTGAAGGTGGACCAGACCATCCTGTGGACAGACTCCACAATGGTGCTAACGTGGCTGCAGTCAGAGTCCTGCTGCTTCAAGATCTTCATCGGTACTAGAGTGGCAGAAATACAGGAACTCACCAGCCCCAATGCTTGGCATTACGTTGATTCTGCTCAGAACCCCGCTGATGACATTACAAGGGGTAGGAGCTTGCAAGACCTCACAAAGCCCAACAGGTGGAGTCAAGGGCTGCCATTTTTCTTTCAACCATCAAGTGAATGGCCTATTAAGCCCAGCATGGAGCAGGACGACAGCAGCTTGGAGCTCTGGAAAATTGTATTCTGTGGGGTTACATCAGCTACACCCAACATGGCAGATACTGAGGCAAAGCAGTATGACACCTGGAAGGAGTTGCTAGAAGCTACCGCGCAGGAGGTACATGGGGCAGCAGACCAGAGTGGCAGCTGTACTGCTGAAGATTACTGCAAGGCAGAGATCGTCATTCTCAAACGAGCCCAGCACGACAGCTTCCCTGACAATTTGTGGTTCTTGAAGTAAACCGGCCTTATCTAACAGCAAAATGCTCACCCTGTCACCTGAGCTGGATGGAGAGGATGGACTTATCCAGGTCGGTGGTAGACTTCACCATGCTGACTATCTAGAGCAGATTGCAGTCCATCCTATTGTGTTGAACCCTGGTCACCCCACTACCAGACTCCTTCGGCGATTCATTACCCACCAAGGTACACCAGCTGAACTGTACTCCAACCAGGGAACTAATTTCCAGGGCGGAGAGAAGGAGCTACGTGTTACAGTGTTTGCTGCACGGTCTCCAGATCTGCAACGGCAACTCGCCACGCAGAAGATCAGTTTTCACTTCAGCCCACCTGCAGCACCCCACTTTGGTGGAGTTTGGGAAAGGGAAATCTGTTTGGTTAAGACGGCCCTGTATTCCACAGTGGGAGCTTAGCCCGTTCTGGAGGAAGTACTGCAGACCGTGCTGCTTGAAGTGGAAGGGATACTCAATTCCAATGTCCTACGTTTCATCCAGCCCTGCCGACCTCGATTCCGTGACACCCAGTGTGTTGCTGATGGGGTGGCTGGATGGATCCTTAGCCCAGATTGTGTATCCAGAGACTGAACTGTTGAGCCGCCGTCGCTGGAGACACTCACAAGTTCTAGCTGATCACTTCTGGTCCCGTTTCCTGTGGAATTATCTGCCCAGCCTGCAGACTCACCAGATGTGGTACTCATCACTGACTGACATTTCAGAGGACTCTGTTGTAATGTTGGTGGACCCTCAGCTTCCACGGGCCCTGTGGCCCATAGGCCATGTCACTACGGTCCATCACAGCACTGATGGCCAAGTCCGTTCAGCAGATGTGAGGATTGGAGATCGTGACTGCACCAGACCAGTCGCCAGGCTAGTGGTCTTGTCAGCTGTCCAGACTGGTACTGAGGAAGACAGCTCTACCATCACACCTACCTCCAGTTACGACTCAAACTTTGTCACCTTTCTTGGAGCGACTGTACTCAGCACATTCAGGGGCGGCTGTTAGAAAGGCTCCAAATACTTATGCTGATTAATTATGCTTTTCTATGTGTTGGGATAGCTGTCTGTTGCTTTAAGGTGCAAGGCATTACGGTTAATGAAGTAATAACAAAAGCGTACAGAGATCATAGTTTTCATCTCTTGACTTTCAGTCATGTCACACTGCTGTGTTAGTGTACGTCCTTGAATAATGTGAGTACAGTATTATTTCCGTATTGTTGATTCTGTGTGCTTGTTTATGGCTGTCAGAATGCTGCCATTTAACTGTTTTCTGCCGCTGTGCCGTCATTTGATTGACATGGATTTAATGTGCTACCGTTAGTTAGTTTAATTTCTTTTTCCTCCATCCCATGTCTTAAGCATACTTTCACTATTTCTGTGGTAGAAAATTGTGTCTGAATGTGTTTGAGACTGAAACATGTTTGTTACCAGTAACAGCACTTTATTTCGTACATCAGGTGTGTAGTCCGTTTGACCACGTGTAGTTTATAGGTGCCAACATTACTGTACGTTTGGCAATAGTGGTCTGTTCTTTGATGTCCGGTTAACTCATTCGGCGCAGCTTAAAGCTCCAGAGAAATATCATTTGAGTTATTGTTTAATATTATCAGTGATTGTGCAGCTAGTATAAAGGGGATATCATTCACTTTATAAGGTTTAAGACATGTCTTTATTTAATATTGTCCATTAATACTGTGATAATGTGGGTACTGTATTACATACTTATGCTGTTATGTTATTACAGTAATGCGAGATGCTTGTATTCTGGGTAGTATTGATACTCATATTTATGTTATGTTTTACAGAACCACACAAATATTTGCACACTGTCAGTGTCATAGCACCAGCCATGCAAATAACTCATGCCTGTACTGTGCCCAGCCTCATTCAGTAAAGCTGCCTGAAACTGAATTCAAATCTCCTGCTTCATGTGTCCTGACCGACGCCCCCGGGGCAAATGAAGCATACACCCATCGAACTAGCCCTATACAGTCCATCTGTTACTTTCACCCACACTCTTGACACCAAAAGTCTGTTATCCAGTGGATGTGTCGAATGTCTGTGGTATTTGGACTCATCATCAGGCTCTGCCTCCATCCTGCATCTGTGATGTGGGCAGTCTTCTGTTTCTGCCCACATCACGGTTTCTCCCTCTTCATCCCTGAATGTGACTTTTGGTGGACACATGAAAAAATAACACAAACAGAATAACTTATTACACAAACAGGATAAGGTAACATCACACTGTTGAGGAAAAAAACTCACCAAATATCAGTTTACGTGTTCTTATTTTGTAGAGCATCATGCTCACTTTTACACACGGAAAGTACAACATACTGTACTTACACATATTCTACACGGTTTGTACTTTATTCTATAAAACCACCATGCAGTATAAGCATCAATTTACTCATACAACTAAGTAAAACAATTAAGAACTAAATAGAGAAAAGCAGAGAGCACTTCAATCATGCAGGAAGTCCACTAGGAAATCGAACTGGGCTAACTTTACCTTTCTTCTTCAGTTTTTGCTCCATCAGTTGCTTCTTCGGTCACAAATCCATCCGTAAACCTCAAGGGTGGTCTTGTAACTCAGGATGACCATCTTCCCTACTTTTTCCAACAATATATCTAATCCATTATTCGCTCTGCTTCTTCACTCCCTGAGTCTGCTGTCTGCGTCCCCAGTCACAGAATGGCTTATTTTATAGCTTCTAGGACAGGTGCTCATGAAATTTTCGCAATGACCCAATAATGCCCATAAAGCATAGTGGCTAAGGTTTCAGAAACCATTGGCATTTTTCCGATCGGTCAAATAATGAAAGAGTTACAATCATCTGAACTGCACATGCATAGGGCACAGGGCAGGGCGATGTGTCAGACCTGACATGGTTGGATCTGTGTGGTGGCCAAGAGGTGCAACAGCCCAAAAAATTATCCACAGAAGAAAAAAAAGAGAACAGCCCAAAAAGTTATCCACTAGCACCAAAAATTATCCACTAAGAAAAAAAAAAGAGAACCCAAAACATTTTCCACTGTAAGAAAAAAAGAGAACAGCTCAAAAAAAATTATCCATAAGAAAAAAAAGAGAACAGCCCAAAAATCATCCACTATAAGAAAAGAAAAGAGAAGAGCCCAAAACAAATATCCACTGAGGAAAAAAAAACAAAAACAAAACATCATCCACCTTTTCAAGTAAGGGGGCGCTCTTTACCCGAAAGGTCTCTTGCTTTAAAGGTGCTGTACAGACTTGTTTTATGAAAAAGTCTCATTTTTATATGTATGCCAGATCATAGTCCGCAATTTAAAATGAGATTATCAGCACCAAAATAGATTATTTCCAAATGCTATTTCCAGCTTCCCTGGTCAGGTTGGACAGGACTGGACTGATTTATGGCAGACTTACGTCACTATAATGCCACACCAACTGGCAGAGTTCAGTGAGAAGTAAACTGAATCCCTTTCTTTTTCCTAAAGAAAGGGATTTGTTGGATTTATTTAGTTGTGATGGTGGACACTGGAACTGGAGCTGAACTGGCAGAAAGAAAAAAAAAGATAAACGGGAGAGTGATAGGTCAGATGCTACAACACCAGTAAACCTCTGCATTGAACTAATGGATAGAACTAATGGACTTAAAAAAAATTGAAAACAGAGCTGGAGTTGTCCCTCTTCCTTGTACACAGGTACAGAATGCTTCTTTTCTTTATTCATATGCACTGAAACATTGTATTTGACTATAGTGGCTGTTGGTAGCTCAGGCTGTGTTAGCTTCTTCCTTGTCCCTTGGCCACTGCTCTGCAATGCATCCAAACTGCTGGTTCTTGTGGGAAAGCTTATAAAATGAACAATATTCAAAAAAAATAAAAAATTAAAGCTGCAAAAAGCATTGGGCGAGACCTTGCACTGCTTGTTCCGCCTCCCGTGCATTCCGCCTCCCATGTCCGTCAACACCTCAGCTCAAGTCACTCCTCTCCATCCCGACACCAGGTCCCACCCTTTTGTGTCCATCCTATGTCCATCCCTACAGAACACCAGCAGCTCTTTGCTGAAACTACCATACCTTTTAATAAGGCTTTTATTTTGAAAAACCCTACTGTGTGTATGTGCATGTGTGAGAGAGACAGAATCAGTTTGAATAATTAGTTAAAATTTTATTGATTGTAAAAACTCATGATTTACCGCATTTAAGTCTTTTATTTTGAAAAACGCTACTGTGTGTGTATGTGTTAGTCTGTGGGAGGGAATAATTTCTAATGAAGTGAAACTGTACAAACAGTCAAGTGTTTAGTCATAAAAATGAAATGAAGTCATGTATTATTTTTAATAACTCTTATTTTAAAAAAAATATACTGTGTACTATTTTGTCTGTGTGCAAACTGTTAGATACCTCCAATGCATGAAACCTCTGTTCATTATACATAAGAAATATAGTCAGCATCACCCAAGACTCAAAGTGGGATCCTTCTCTGTGCAAGTCCTGTGCTCTACCCAATAGACTACATTGCCAGGCAGCAACTGCTTCCCTAATAGGGGATTTAGCTTACAAATGAAGTCTTCACAGTGAAGATCGAAGGTGAAAGTACTCGTCACCAAAATGAAGATTATTCAATGACTAAACTATCTCAAAAATTCTTTGGTATGTGTTCTCTGCAGACTCTCCTGAACAAAATTATGTATAGCATGTGTGAAAAAAAGTCTGAAATAAGTAAGAAAAAAATCGCGAGAATGTGCAGATACTTTGAAAGGCAAATTGCTGACTTCCTGTTGGAGTTAGCTCATGGGTGTCAGCATATGATTTGTCGGGCTCAATGAGACCAACATTTTGGTGTTTGTTTCATGTCTGTATGACATTCCCACTGGCAGCTGGGGCCTTTTTTCTTTCTTTTTTTTTTTTGTGGCACTACAGAGCCCATTTTGGCACCCAAGGGGTTAATTTGGATATTTTATCAAAGTGTTGTCCAGGCATGACATGTATGCCAAATTTGGTGAGTTTTGGAGCATGCTGAAGGGGTGAAATGGCAGTTTACAGTCCAGAAAGTGTAAAAATAAACTAATTTGAATAAATTAATAACCGTACATTGTATCTCAAAAATGTCTGCATGGGAGAGATGTGGAGAGTCCCGTGAATGTATAGATATATAACATGTGGGCAAAGAGTTCAAAGTGAAAAATTAGTGTCACCATTGCAACTTTTTGGGGCGTATAAAAATAAAACTAAGATGATTAAGACAAAGTTACAAGGTCACATTTTTTAGAAGACTTTATCTTTTGGGAGTATTTACAAGCCAATACGATAAATGGTGACACCGGAGTTAATTTTAGAAATTGTATTTTGAAAAGCAAAGTGCAAACTTCCTGTTAGAGTTAGGTCATAGGTTAGGGCATATCATCTGTAGTGCGTCATAAAACAAACATTTTGTTAGTACAAATTGTTAGATACCTACAATGCAGCAAATCTATGTTCATGAATGCAAAGGAAATATAGTCAGGATCACTTGGGAATCGAACCCAGGGCTTCCGTCTGATGGTCAATCGTACTAACCACTGCGCAAAGGAACCAAATGCAACATGAGGAAAAGTACGGTTTACAGCATTAATGTGAAGTCTTCACAGTTAAGCTCAGAGGTGAAAGTGCTCTTCACCAAAATGGAGATTATTCAATAACCGTATGGCCTATCTCAAAAATTATTTTGTGTATGTTCTCTGCAGACTATTGTGAATCAAACTGATGTACAGCATGTGTGAAAAAAAGTCAGAAATAAATATAAAAAATCGCGAGAACATGGAGATACTTTGAAAGGCAAATTGTCGATTTCCTGTTGGAGTTGGTGTATGGGTATCAGAATATGATTTGTTGGGCTCAATGAGACCAACATTTTGGTGTTTGTTTCATGTCTAAACGAAATTCCTCCTGGAAGCTAGGGCCATTTTTGTGTTTTTTTTGTTTACATAGGTGGCACTACTAAGCCCATTTTGGCACCTAAGGGGTTAATTTGGATATTTTATTAAAGTGTTTGCTAGCCGTGACATGTATGCCAAATTTGGTGAGTTTTGGAGCATGTTAAGGGGGTGAAAAGGCAGTTTACAGTCCAAAAAGTGTAAAAATAAACTAATTTGAATAAATCCATAACCGTGCATCCTATCTCAAAAATTTTTGCACATGAGAGTTGTGGAGAGTCCTGTGAACATATAGATATATAATGTGGGCAAAAAGTCCAAAGTGAAAAATGAGTTTCACACATCGCAACTTTCAGGGTGTATAAAAAAAAAAAACTAAGATGATTAAGAAAAAGTTACAAGATCACTTTCGTAAGAAAGCTTTACTCTATCTTTTGGGGCTATTTTGAAAGCAATATGACAAACGGTGTTATACGAGTTAATTTGAGAAATGTTATATGAAAGGCAAATTGTGAACTTCCTTTTAGAGTTAGGTCATAGGTTTGAGGGGGTCATTTGTACTGCTTCATAAAACAAACATTTTTGTGTTGGTTCCATGTCTCTATGACATTCCTGCTGGCTGCTAGGCCCCTTTACATTTTTTTTACATAGATGGTGCTAGAGAGCCTTTTTTGGCACCGACGGGGTTAATTTTTATATTTTATAAAAATTTTCACCAGCCCTGATGTGTGCCAAATTTGGTGAGTTTTTGAGCATGTTTAAAGGGTCAAAATCCACTTCAGTGTGGCACAGAAAAATAATAATAAACAAACAAAAAACAATAGGGCCTTGCCTTTGCAGGCAAGTCCACTCACACTGTGTGTGAGTGGGCCTTACCTTGCAGGCTGGGTCCCTAATAAAAATGAACGAAAAACAATAGGGCCTTGCCTTTCCAGGCAAGTCCACTCACTCTGTGAGTGGGACTTACCTTGCAGGTTCAGTCCCTAATTAAAGCTGGGACCACCACTTCTTACCCTTTTGTGTTTGTCCTCATTACCTTCCTACAGAACACAAGTGGCCCTTTGCTGAAACTACCATCACCTTTTGATGAGTCTTTTATTTTGAAAAACCCTACTGTGTGTATGTGTGTGTGTGAGAGACACAGAATCAGTTTGAATAATTAATTCAAATTTTATGAATAATTGATCGTAAAAATCATGATTTACCACATGTAAGTCTTTTATTTTGAAAGACCCTACTGTGTGTACACATGTGAGTCTGTGGAAGAGAATTATTTCTAACAAAGTGAAACTGTACAAACAGTCAAGTGTTTGGTCATAAAAATGAAAAGAATCTAAAAGTAATTTTATTATTTTTAATAAGTCTTTTATTTTGAAAAAAATATATTGTGTACTCTTTCCTCTGTGTGCAAATTGTCAGATACATACAATGCAGCAAACTCATTTTTTCAGAAGGCTTTTCTCTATCTTTTCGTGCTATTTTGAAAGCAAAATGACAAAATGTGTCATACAAGTTAATTTTAGAAAAATTTTTTTGAAAGGCAAATCATGAACTTCCTGTTAGAGATAGGTCATAGGTGTGTGCATATCATTTGTAGTGCTTCATAAAACAAACATTTTGGCATTGGTTCCATGTCTTGTTGACATTCCTGCTGGCTGCTAAGCCCTTTTCCTTTTCCTTTTTTTTTTTTTTTTTATGTAGATGGCGCTAGAGAGCCCATTTTGGAACCGAAGGAGTTAATTTTTAAATTTTATTAGTTTTTTCACTAGACCTGACATGTATGCCAAATTTGGTGAGATTTTGACCATGTGTAGGAGGTCAAAATTCAGTTTAAATTGGTGGCATAATAATAATATTAATAATAATATAAAAACAAAACAAAACAAAAAAACAATAGGGCCTTACCTTTCCAGGCAAGTCCACTCACTGTTTGAGTGGGACTTGTCTTGCAGGCTCAGTCTCTAATTAAAACTGCAAGCAGTGTAAAGGCCCTCACCCTCCCACACTACCACCTCCACACGCGAACGCCGACACTACCTGACTGTGAGAGGACAGCATATCGTGGGCTAGAGCCAACATTCTGCAAGATACTCACACTTTTACATAAATATGTAGGGGGCGCTATAGTGCAATTTTTTTTTTTAATTCCATCAGATGAAAGGGTGTCGGTCTGTTACATACTCTTACATGTAAATTAAATTTTTCACAATTCTGAATGTTGTCCAAAATTTGGTGAGTTTTCGTACATGTTTAGGGGGTGAAATTTTAGCTCAAAGAGCAGGAGAAAGAAAAATTAAAACTGCAAGCAGTGTTAAGACCCTCACCCTCCCACGCTACCGCCTCCCGACACAAATGCTGACACCACCTGACAGTGAGAAGACTGTTTTG
>JAPQRP010050088.1:0-11271 GCA_037367295.1 Apogon hyalosoma
GATGACCATGAACAGATGAAGAACTGTATTTACACCAATTATTGACATGGATTGATAGGATTAATGGATCAACAGGTGTTAAACAGTTTATATCAGTAGATATTTTAGGTCAACGGTGGATGTTTGGGTCTTTATGGGTTAATGCAATAAATCTCATATTGTCGGAAAAAAAGGTTAAAGACATGTTAAGTACAAATGGAGGTCACACTAAATACTACCTCTGGTTTATAGAAGCTGTTTTTTCCTGAAACATTTGCTTTTACTGCTGTACATACTTCAGATATATCAGATTGAATCTAATGCAGACATTTGTGTGATCCTGGGACAGTTACATCCAGTTAGGCTAAAGGCATTCAAAGTCAGTGCTTACAGTTCCAAACATTTCACAGAATAATAATAGACAGAATTTTTCTTACACCTATTTGATCATATTTCAGGCTGTAGATATATTGTCAGTACACTGGTGCAAGGTTATTATTGTTAACGAAAACTAATGAAATGATGAGAACTTGAATTGAAAAAACATTTTTGTTCGCTGAAATAAATAAAAACTAAAATTAAAAGAAAACACAATAACTAACTGAAGCTGTATTATGTGCTTACAGAACGAACTAAAATGTATAAAATTATGAATAAAATTCCCTTTGTTTTCATCTTTGTCAATATCGGTTTGATATGAAATCAATGTATGTCACTGGAGCAGTTTATGCTGGCGTCACCATACGACACACTCTGACACTTCTCATGACTTGTGGTTTCCAGTCATCTTCTGGTCCCCACTCTGCCTGGAAACATGGAGACTAAAGCTGGGAGAGAGCAGCAGAGTCCTGTATGGGATTTATGAGAATATGATGGAGAGGAAGAGAAAAGATATGAAAAAAATAAAACTAAGCATTTAGAAAAAAAACTAAAGCTAATAAAAACTAGCAAACCTGCTCTAAAAATAAATTAAAACTAACTGAATTAGAGAAAAAAGTCAAAACTAAATAAAACTAAACTATAATGAGAAATCCCAAACTATTATAACCTTGCACTGGTGGCAGTTAAAAAGCTTCAGAACTGTCCATTTATTTTACTTCAAAGATTTCTTTCTTTGTCATAAAAAGAGGAATATATATCAAAAGCAAAATAAACCGATCTGAAAATATCACAATTGAACTCTAAATCATTTTAAACATTAGTATTAGCTCAGAATTCCACAATTGCTGTAAGATTTTCTCTAAGGCTGTAGCCACTTTTTTTAATTAAAGGTTTTAATTTAGTTAATGCCCAGGCCTGTTAGAAATTAGACTGCGAGCGTATATGGCCATGCATGATTTATATTCTTAATAATGTTTGATCCCACATTTGAATGTGATGTGATTAACATTTTAGTAGTAGAGAATGTCTCTGATTAAAAAGAGCTACTCTTAAGTTTTTGGTCCTGCTTTCCACGGGGACAGAATGATGACAATGAATAAGTCCTCAGATCTCACCTGGGGGGCCAGGCTGAATTAAAAACCATTTATCCAGTGAAGGTCATCATCAAAGAATATGTCGGTGGCGTTGGCAACATCAGCGCAGCTCAGTTATCGCTGCGGTGATGAATGAGAAGATGTTCATCAACTTTTTACCAGAAAACCTTGGAAAAAGTTTACATTTGTACATATGGAGATTGAGTCAAGGCTCATGTGCCCAGGAGACTTTAAAGACTCTTTCTGGGTAAAGCTGTCATTTTGAAACAGAGTAACAAGTGGAAGAAGTAAAAAGAGCTTACTAATACCCCTGCCCAGTCACCTCCCACTCACTGATACCCTGCCTACCCAGAGATTAAGTTTGAGTATTAACATTAAATCTTTTTAAAGCTTAAAAAAAAAAGGCAAAAACTGAGAGAAAGGCACATGTAAAGAGCATGTATGTGTAATGAACTGGGTGAATAGTGTCTGAAAACTGGGATTTCTTTTTGTGTATTGTTTATTTCCACTGAGGTATTTACATAAGCCTTTTTTGACTTCTGTCCTCTCCTGCACAGTGGTGTTACTTGCATGATATATTTTTTTTTCTTGTTGTTTATATTGTGCAAGTAAATAAATACTAAAATACAAAAAAGAATCTCAGACAGAAGGATGGAATTCCTGGTATATGTTTATATCGCCACCCTCTGAAGCGGGCGGGGGTATAATAATAAAAGAGACCCAAGGCTCTCCTCTGACAAAAGGTAAAGAGACTTTATTCAGATGGCTACTTCATAATCAGTTACATTTTGTTGTTTTCTTTTTTCCTTTTCTTTAGTTTGCTTTGTTATTTTTTCTTCTTTTTTATTTAAACCTATTTTTCTGCATGCATTGATCTTTGTTTTTTACATCCTCACTAAACATTAAGGCCATGCTAAGAATCTTGTCATTGCAATAGAGCTTTTTTATGTAAGAGTCTCACACAGTCTTTGGTCCAAATATCACGATAGAGGCCATCTTTGAATATATGTCAAAGTGCAACATGAGACCACCATCACCACGAGCAGGGATATCAGTGTGTTTTCTCATCTTTGGTCTGGAACTGCCAAAACATTTATAGCCAACACCTGAATTGGAGGTGGGGAGGATCATCAGCTCTCTGCTGTTGTCCTTATTACATTTACTATATTAAAACTGAAAAGTGAACTCCTACTATGAGCACAATCAAATATATAGTGACCTTAGTGTCTGCTGTCAAATTACTGAACCCTGTCAATATATTGGCAGGACTAAACACTCAAAATCTGAAACAGATCAAAATCTTAAGACCATTTGAAAGATTGCAAGAATTTACATTTTGCACTGTTGGATCTTAAGAAGGTTCTAAGTAGTTTTAAGATGCAAAAAGAAGAAATGGGAGTGAGACCAAAAAAAAAATGTAAGCAATTTATTGAAAACAACAATTAAACTGAAATAGGCTGTTCATCTGCCCATCAAAAGTTTAAGACTACTGTCTTTAAAAGACAAAATCTGTGCAAAAAATGTGGATTCAAACATAGTCTTAAAACATAAATAACAATCTCGTCATGATTCATACCATCGGATGCAGAATGAGAAAATGCACAATTTGGCTTTGGTTTGAAGTCAATATGATGATTTTATACAGTACACATCCACTCAGTCTGCTCGGCCTCTGACTCTCACCTGCTCCTCTACTGTTCCACCTCTAGTCACCACGCCCTACGACACTGCCCCTATCACTCACTTCAGGCATCAACACAACTACTCAAACAGGCTATTATGAATTGATTAATCTTCCAAAACGAGTCAACACCTCTAATCTCGCTGCGCATTCGAGATCAAACTCTGCTTCACACTTTAAACTTAATCCAACAGGGTTTGAGAATAGGAACGGCTTCGGTTTTATTCACTTAAATATCAGGAGAATTATTCAGCAAGACAAACTCGATCATCTGAAAATCCTGGTGACACAGACAGATCCTGATATTGTGATTTTATCTGAAACTTGGTTGAGATGCACTGGGACTGACTCTGAGATAGCCTTGAATGATTTGAACCTTTTTAGAATTGATAGGAATTCAAGGGGGGGGGGGGCTATTTATATAAAAGCTTGTTTTAATTGACCTGTTCTTAATGCTGTCACAATGGAGAAGTGTTTTGAGTTTTTAGCTTTAAGAGTGTGTATTGCAAAAAATGGTGTTATTACTGTGGTCAACATATACAGACCTCCATCTGCTCCCACTTCAGCTATTGATAAGTTAGCTGATCTATTAGCTCCATACATGAACTCAGAGTTGATTGTATTGGGTGATTTTAATTTAAACTGGCTGAACTCTGCTTCTGATCATTTAAAAGAGATATGTACAATCATAAATCTCTCACCGTTAATTGCTGATCCCACCAGACCAAATTTAAAAGATCCCTCAAAGTCATCCCTGAGTGACTTAATCTTTACAAACTGAAGAGAGAACATTTTCAGCTCAGTAGTATTTGAACTTGGTTTTAGTGATCATTGCCCGATAGCTTGTATTAGAACTACAAAAATGAGAAAATGAAGTTCATGCTTGGTGTCCAAACGGAATCTGGAACATTTTGATGAGCAGGCCTTCTTAACAGATCTGTTGAATAGTGATATTCATGATACAGTTCAAATACCTGATGTGGATCAAGCCCTTTGCCATTTTTGTAAATCTTTTAATTCAATAGTTGATAAACATGCCCCTTTTAAAAAATACAGCATTCAGAATAGGTCTAGTCCCTGGTCTTCATCTGAAATCTCTTCTCTACTCAAAAAAAGAAATAAAGCCTAGATGCTGGCTAGGCGTACTGGAGACCCGGGTCACTGGCTTTCATTTAGGCAGCTTAAAAATAAATGCACAGCTGCAAAAAGAAAGGCCAAGTCTGATCCTTACGTAAATTTGATTCCCAAAGCCTATTCAAATCCAGCTAATTCTGTGTTAAATATAAATCTTCCCCTTCATTCCCCACTATCACTACACCTGATGGATGCTCACCCTCAGACCAGGTTGAAATATGTGCAGCTTTCAATCAGCATTTTGCATCTGCTGGTCGCTTATTTGACCTTACCTATACAGGTTTCACTCTCAGCTGTTCTTTCCTGGTGAAGTGGCCAGTGCACTACAGGCTATAGACACAAAGAAATCAGTTGGTGAGGACAAACTCGACCAATACTTCCTTAAACTAGCAGCTCCGTTTATAGTGAATTACATAACATACATTTTTAACCTTTCTATTTTATCTGGTACAGTTCCTAGACTCTGGAAAGCTGCATTAGTAACTCCCTGACATAAAGGTGGCGGAGCAGCTGACCTTAACAACTATAGACCTATATCTAAATTATCCTGTCCTGCAAAAATGCTGGAATCACTGGTGAATACTCAACTCAAAACATTTCTCTCAGACTACTCTGTTCTAAGTTCTCACCAATCTGGCTTTCGAGAAAAACATAGCACCATTACTGCTGCAACGCTTGTTTTAAATGATATTATCTTGGCATTAGACAAAGGAAACACTGTGCAGCTCTTTTTATTGACCTCTCAAAGGCTTTTGATACAGTTGACCATGAACTTCTTTTAAATAAACTTCTTGGTATTGGATTTGATAAGATTGCTTTTAAATGGTTTCAGTTATCTTACAGACAGACGGCAATGTATGACTCTGCGTAATGTCGAATCAGATTTTATTCAGGTTACAAAGGGTGTACCTCAAGGATCAATCCTCGGACCTGTTTTATTTACCCTCTATATTAATGACATTGTACCTACTGTCACTGGCTGTAACATTCATCTTTATGCAGATGACACTGTTTTGTACTGTATTTCTGACTGTACATTCTGCAGTTGAATCTCTTTAGCACTCTTTCACTGACTTACAAGCTGCTCTCAATAATCATAAACTGGTTCTTAGTGCAGGTAAAACAAAATTTATGCTTTTCACTAAATCAGCAAATATCAATTATGAAAATCTAATTATCTCAAATAATAATGGGACAACTATTGAAAGAGTCTCTGAATACAAGTATCTTGGGATTTGGATCGATGACAAAATTACATTTAAATTCCATATATCTAACCTAGTAAACAAACTGAGACAAAAGGTGTTTTGTTTTGTTTTTTTATAGAAACAAATCGTCCTTTCCTCTGCATTGCAGGAAAAAACTTGTTGAGGCAACTTTTATGTCAGTTTTGTATTATGGAGACATTTTTTACAGGCATGCATGGGCTCCAACCCTCCATCCACTGGACACTGTTTATCGTTCAGCCTTGAGGTTTATTACCAATGAACGCTCCAACACTCACCACTGTGACCTGTATTCTACTGTTGGATGGTCCTCTCTATCCAACGGGCCTGACAGACGCTGGATTTTATTCGTTTCTAAAGCCCTCCCTGGTCTTTTACCATCTTATATTAATTTTTTAGCATCTTTTAATGCAAGTCTCTATCACACTGGCTCAAAGGACTGGCTCACACTGCAGGTTCCTTCAGTTCGTACTGAATTAGGAAAGTCCAGTTTTTCTTACTGTGCAGCCGAAACCTGGAACCCTCTCCAAAACCATCTGAAACTTACCCCACTTTTATCATTAGGACAATTTAAATCTTTAATCACTTCTTATTTTACCTCCAGATGCTCCTGTTTTTAAGTAGATGTCTGTTTTTTAGTTCATCTTTATCACTTTTACTTTGTGGTATTTCTGATATGGCATTGTATGTTTCAAATATGTTGTGTTTTAAATCCATACTTCTAACTTATTTTACCTTAGCTGCTCCTGTTTTTAAGTAGACTTCTCTGTTTTTAATTAATCTTTTTCACTTTTACTTTTCTGTATTTCTGATATGCCCATTGTACGTTTCAAATGTTTTGCTTTGTCTCGGCTATATTGTAATTGAGGTTGCTTCCTCAATATATTTACGAGTTTAAATAAAGGTTAATGAATGAATGATTTTGACAGAAGTTATTGTGAAAAATACATTTGTTGAGCTTTGGCCTATATCTGAGCTGTACTTTGACCTAATATTGGAAAAAAGTAATCAGGTTGACTAGAGAATATGGACAATCATGGTTTGATAACAATAATGCTTGAAATGTGACCGTCAGAGTGTATACAGACAAACAGACAGACATACATACCGACCAATATGCTTACCCTCCAGCAAACAACTAGGGAAACCTATGAACATGTGCTCCTTCTGTGCCCTCAGTAAAAACATGAAGTCTACCAGAGCACAGCCAAGCTGCTGCAGCACCAGCCTTGTTGACACTAGTTGGCAGTGCTTGACTGGAAAAACATAGAAAAGACGAAACCTTTTCTTTCAACATTGCATAGCGAGGCCATAACAGCAGCACTGCTTCACCATCTCAGGTTGGACCGAGGGCAGAATGGACAGTGATTTGGTTCTCCATCTAATCTTACAAAGTGGTGAAATGAGACCGGTTACTTCATGGCGACTTGGTTAACATGCAAACTGTTCTAAGTATTTCTGCAGTACAGTGGATACCTGTGACACAATGCCTGAACTGTTATTTCTTCATACTCTGATGAAAATATTGATGACAATGTTAGGTAATAATATTTTTATATAGAAATAAGACAAATAGCTTCTTTAAGGTTATGGATTACAACCTGAAGAGGCCTGATGTTTCACAACTTTACATGAGCTGCAGCCCAGCTCTGTTTCACCCTACACAAGCACAGTCTGTCATTATGAAATAGCCATCTGACTGAAAGCGTTCTTAAGTTTTTGGTAGGAGGCTGCCTTGGTCTTTTTTCTGTTTACTTCGTCATCCCTGGTTGAACTCTTGAGCACTCCAGATTTGAGTTTTTTCTGAATACATCTAGAGAAACTAGAAACTAAAACCACGCTGACGCTTTGAGGTTTACTGTGACAGGTTAGATGAAACTGCAACACAGCTTTCATTGTCCTGCCCCCTCCCATTTGAAAAATTACTTGTTTAGGCCTTTAGCATCCCCTTCCTACGAGCACATGACAGGGAAGTTATCGTTGGGGATCCTGACCCGATCCTGCTCAGAGAGGTTTAAATCAGGGTGTGGCCAGCACCACAGTAACCGGTCACCCCTGAGATTCCTGTAAAAAAACTGTAATTACTTCCTGAAATGTTACTCCTAAGAAAACTAAATCAGACACAGCTCCTGTATTGATCTGGTTCAGTCATGAATCTAAACTGCAGTAAATTGCATTTAGCCTGACCACACAATTGATCTGCCTTCAGATGCTGATTATGGAAGGTGTTGGTGGTGCATTCACTGTGGTTTTACCCTCTGTTGCCAGATCATTTAGATATTGTTTGGTCTACCCACCTGACTGAGTGCTGGAACACACACTGCTGTACAGCCACTGAAGGAGCCTTGCTCGGCTTTGGTGATGCCCCTGAAGCTAGTTTCACATTGAACTCAGCTTGTAAACATTACACACTGCATTTAAGTGTGGGATAGCGGACCTTTTTCTTATAGGGGGATGCTTCCCACATAAACTCCACCTGTAATGTGCACTTAGAGACACTTGACAAATGAAACTCAGATATATTCTGAAACTCATTTAGAATTCACTGTGCACCATCAGCAGCTCAAACACAAGGTAAGAGCTGGAAATGGACCTTGATCAATAGCTACTCAACAGTTCTCCATTGACACTGCCAGAACGTCAACCATCATAATTTGAACAGGAGATTTTCTCAAGTTGTTTACAGTCTTTAAAACAGGTAAACAACAACTTGCATCATAAACACAGTCAATCACAGGTTTTTTGATGAGTTGTGTCTTCAGGTTTTCAATTCTTTATTTTGATTGTCACTGACTCATAAAGATTATTTTTTTCAGATTTTCTGTCCATCCCATTCTCTTGATCAAAGGTCTCAAACATGTGGCCCAGGGGCCAAATCCAGCTCACCAAAGGGTCCAGTCTGGCCCGTGGGATGAATCTGTGAAATGCAAAAATTACACTGAAGATATGAATCATTTTAGTTCAGATTCTACATACAGATCAATTTAATCTCCAGTGAGTCAGATCAGTCAAAAACTGTCATAATAACCTGTAAATACTCACAACTCTGAATGCTTCTCTCTTTTAGTGTAAACACTTTCATGTCATTTTACTGTATTTACACTAAAACAAACTATCATTTCACAAAAATGTGAATAACCTGAACAAATATGAACATTTTAAATGTCTGAAGTGTAAGTTTACCAATATTCTACCTGTTATTAAATGTTTTGTGTTTGTAGATCCACTGTGATCTGTAAGTTTACATGTGTAAATGATGAACTGAGACAGAATATTGTTAAAACTGCACTTAGTTTTCTAAATAAATTTGAGTTTGTTCATGTTATTCACATTGTTTTAAAGGATAGCTGGTAGATGTAAACATTTTCATCACATATTTTTACTTTTTTTGCTCTAAAACATAGAGGAAAGTTTGGAGTTGATATTATTTATATATCATTATGTTATTATTTCACTGGTCCGGCCCACTGCAGATCAAATTTGGCTGAATGTGGAACTGAACTAAAATGAGTTTGACAGCCCTGGTCTTGAGCATAATACTAATATCTCTGAAAACACCCTCATAGAACTTCATCTAATTTGTCCCAAGTGTCATTTACCTACTAGAATTTAGTGGTTCCAGACAAATGCAGTGTTCTAAATTCCATTCTAACATGCTAATTATTGGGTTAAAACCACATGAAAGATTTTTAAGTATGTCTGAGACTGTAGTATGAAATCAGCAGGATGTGAATTGCATTCTGATTCTGGTTCTGGACATTTCACCAGCATAACTATCCCATAATACAATGCAGTCATAGCAACAATGGACAGTAACAGACAGTGAAAAGAGCGTAGTAGCAGGTAACCAGTAGTACCACAGAGATGTCAATAGAGGTGAGCTTGGCTGGTTACTATGGTTACATGCCCCAGCCACAAAGGAGACTTTCATGGAAGGGACGTGAATTATTTACACAAATGTATATTGGACGTATAGATTGTTTCAGTAGTACACGTAGTCAGAGTCAAGAACTGAATCAGCAAAGTTTCCAAAAGGAAAAATATATGGCAGTTGTGGCTTTTCCACTGGACATTTGCACAAAAATTTACCCATATTTACTAAATGTCTAAGAAACAGAAGTGCGTAATGTCGTTTTTTTTTTCATTAAGTCACAGATGCAATGATTTGTGTTTTTCTTATCACGAGATGACACGAGAAGTCATTCCATAAACATGGCAACCAACATAAATATGGTGTTGATTTACAGATATATTCATTATTCTTACATATTTCCCTCGATCCTGTGCTAAATTAAAAAATGATTAGGGTTTCCTGGTGTGTCCACATATACTGCGACATGTTTCTTTGAAAACTCTTCTTCTTCTCTTGTAATGTCTGTCAACATCCGTTTTTTTTTTGTTTTTTTTATTTACATGACTAGTTGCAGAAAAAGGTCTTTCCATTGCAGTTTTGCGTGATATACTATTTGCACTATGCCCAAAAAAAACACCTCTTGCCAGCGCAAAAACTTTTAATCGAAAAATGACAGTTTTGGCAAAATTGTCGTTTTTCCACTCGGTAAATTTTTGTGCGCAAGTTACATTCACACAATTTGAGGGTCAGTGGAAAGCGACTACTGTCAAACCTTTGGCCATAAATGTAGTGTGGAGTTTTGCATGGACCACCAGGCTCCATGTAAGACATGGATGAAATCTTTATACCGTTGATGTTTTTGACCTGACATTTTGAAGGCAGGTATAAAGTATTTCAGAGGTTAATCCAAGTCTATAGGAGACGGGTCTTTTTGAAGCCAGTATGTAGTGGCCTCAGCAGTATTACACTTCAACAGACTTTTCAGTTGGCTCTGTTTTGGAGGTCAAAACACTGGCAAAACAGGATTTTGGCTGTCATGAGAATGTAAAGAATTCTGAGAAGGTTTCATATTAATGTGTAACGGGGTAATGTAATGCCAGTTTGATGACATGGACAATATTTTATGTCTAAAAGGTCAAATGTCACCATCAGTGTACCTTCATACTGGTCTGCTAAAGCACCTTGGCTATTATTTCACACCATACTATCGTGTATAAATAGTTTTTTCATTAAATTAACCCCTAAACTGTGTCTCACCCCCTTGGATACTGTCACTTTCTGTCAAGCTTTGCCACTGGACATGTCACTGTATGATTCTAAGAAATATTAAGAAAAAATCAGTACAAATTCCTATAACATCAGTTCTGAAATACCAGACTACAGAATTACAGTATGCATGTAAGGGCTACAGTCGTAATATAGTGCTATGGTGATCAGTAAAAAAATCTTCTGCAGCACTTCTAGTGGATTCAGTTGTGAGCTCTTCCACACTTTTCACTTTATTGCTTCTAATGTTGCCTTCACGTTGTATTGGGAAAATAATCTTTTCCACTTCATAGCGAAAATAAAAATGTCTGACATAATTTATGGTATCCTGCTACTTAGTAAAAGAGTTTTGGATATGTTAATTCATCTGCTACATCTTTTTTTTTTTTTTTTTTGCAAATTGTGTATACTATAAATGTGTAAAATCCATTAGAAATATCTGGCATGTTGAATGAAACCTGGAACAAAAAAATCAGAAAGTAAATGCCACAAATTTCATATTCTCTGAACAAAAGGATTAAGACGTGTGTAAAGGTGTAAAAGGAAGGTCAAACTAAATACAGCCACTTTGGTTCAGAGAAGCTGTTTTGTTTTTATTTTCACTGAAACTTTTGTTTTTACTGCTGTAAAGTACATACAGCAGTAAAAACATATATA
>JAPQRP010050089.1:0-11271 GCA_037367295.1 Apogon hyalosoma
ATTTATATATGTGCTGGGTTGTCTCCCTGGTGTATGTTTGGGATGTCACTGCAAAAACAGAAGGGCAGGACATGGCCAAGTAGCTTCTTCTTCTTTTTTTTTCTCTTCTTTTTGGCAAGCGTACGTTTCATAATTATGCCAGAAATGTAACAGGACTTGTTTAAGATCAGTGCGTTAGCCTCATTCGGCTGTCATGTGCTCATAAAAAATAAAAAATAATGCTGTTGTCTGGTCTACTGGGCTGATTTTGGTTCTTGAGGATGTTTAACAACTCGTCCATCTGAGGGGCTCCCTTCAAAGGTGGAAGGTCTTCAGAGTATCTATGTAATCGGAAACAGCCCCCAGATCAGCCTGAGTTCCTGTTTCATGCTGAACAGTCACTCGTTTAATGCTTCGTTTTGATGTGGAAGAGTTGATGTTTGCTTATTTAATGTGCACGCACTTGGCTGATGCGTTTTCAGGGGCGAAATAGCTGAAATAAGTGTTCAGACCCTATACTTGATACCCAAAATGTAAAAAGACAAAGTATTCATTGTGTTAACGTGGCGCTTGACAGTGATTTACTATTACGAGTGATGTTTTTGATTCATTTCAATGTTGAAGTTGCATTTTTACTGCTGTGGGGTTTTACAACTGCACTCATTTGAACTGACTGACAGGCATCGTATTCTGTAAGATCAAGCTTTGTTTTTTTTATTTCTTCTGACCGTATTTCAGCACCACCAAATCACTGCAAACTGTGTTCAGGTCCTGTCTTTTGTACGGCATATGAACCCTTTCATGCATAGTGGTTACTACAGTGGACAACTGTTCAAAGCTGTTCTCCTGTAGATTCATTGTGTGGATTGTATTGTTTTAGTTCCACATCAGCCAACGCAGTGGATCATCCCATACACTGACATTCAGACCGTGACTGTCACTTTGCTGTTCTTGATAAACCTGATCTGCACTAACATGTTTGAGTGGAAATCAGTTGCTTGTTAGTGTTGTTAGATTGTAATTAACAGTTTTTTCCTAAACAAAAAGGTTGTTTTGTTTAGTTTTTTTGCATATTATCTCCAGTATGTTAAAATGTGACACAACATTAAATTAGCAGCATTATATATATATGTATATATGTGTATTTCATAGTTTTCACACAGTACATAAGTAAATACAAGTGTCTTTGCTTCAAAAATTAAACCTATGGTGTCCACCTGAGTGGATATTTTTGCAACTCCTTGAAAAATAGGTTCATAAAAACATTTTCAGTTGCATTGTTTTGTTTTGTTTTTCATGCCTAAAGAGGAATAAAAACAGTCAGGAAAACAAATCTTGATTAGGGTTCTCATAGTTCATGCATGAAAGGGTTAAACCAGACCGTAGCTGAAATGAATACAGTTGTTTGTAAGTAATTATTTAGTAAGAAACAAACAAAATATGTGTTTAGCTAATCACTTGAAATCCTCAAAATCCCCTGGTCGGCTCTGTTTGTGTCATGTGATAGTCAAATGGTTATCTTTATGTTTTGAGAAGTTGTGACTTAACAGTAAACTTGATGATATCACCTCAGGTTGCAAGAAATAGTACTTTTTATTTTGTTAAAATGTGCTCGGGCAGAATCAGCGATGTGAGGGTAAGGGTGAAAGCGGGCAGGTAAACGCAGACAGATCCACATCTACACAGGCTTGTGTCACAAAAGCAGAAGAGAAACTCAAGAGGAAACTGGAATAATCAGATTTCATCCAGTTTTTTTCTGGTCTCATTGCAGTTGAAAGCAATGGCGTCCTAAAAATCTTAAGGCGACATGAAATTGTAATGTAGGTTTTTCACTTGTTTCCAGTATTTGTAATGTCAGCGGTTATTTAATCAAGGAAAGCGGTACCTTTATCCCGACTTTTTACGTCTGAAAGCAAAAAACTACACAAAAATGAACTGCATCTATTAGGCTGATATATATGAAACATGTGACAGGGACTTTCAATCTAATATTTCCATTTTCTGCAGCTTTATACTTTGACGGAACTTCATTAAGTCACTTAAACATGACAACAGAATGACGTCTGTTGACAGGGATTTCTCCCTCTAAACTCGTCATGTAGCTAATTTCATTTAAAAAATAGTTTTATCATCCAATATGTCACAAATAGGTTAGAGAAAAAGTGTAAGAAGGAATTTTCTTTTTTATTATTATCTTCTTTGCTCTCATATTAACCCTCAAAGATCTAAAAAGCCACCAAAAGCATCTGCTGATCTAAAATGTTGAACATCTTTTTAACCATTAATCCTATCAATACATGTAAATAATTCATGGGAAACAGAGCAACATTGATTCACTAGTAAAATCCATGTAGTTTGATAAATGGGAGTAACTGCAGATGCTTGTTTTTACATTTGTTTTTGTTGAAAAGGTCACTTTTGCATCAGTTTTCTCTGTTCTGATAAAATAACCTTTAAGCTTTTATGAACATCTACAGAGTCAGTAAATTAAATATAGAAAAATGCATGCTTTTTGTTGAAAAATGCAAAGGATATAAAAAAAAAAATAATAATAATAATAATAATAATAGCTCAGAACAGCTTTTACTGCTAGGTACAGTAAGGAGTATTTTTACAATATGAGGAATTTTTCTTGGTGACAGATGTAAACACAGTGGCAGAAAAGGCAGAAAAAATTAATTAAATTAAATAAACCAAGTATATACAATATAGTAAGTAAGAAATACTGATAACTCACTTAATGTAGAGGGAAAAAAACAAAAAAACCTTTGACAGATACAAACACAGTGGCAGAAAAAAAAAGACAAAAAAACAAACAAACAAGTATATAAAATATAGTAAGTAATGTGGATAAATCACTTAAGAGATTTAATGTAGAGAAAAAAACCCATTGGAAGTCACCACCAAAATAGCTGTAGGACTTTAAGGGTTAATCATGTGATGAGGCCTTGGATTTATCTGATTTCTCTTTTATAAAACTGGATCTAAAGTAGATCAAACCAACATCAGCTCTAATAACTACTGCAAAGACACTGACGTTTCAGGATCGATAATTTAATAATGATATGGGGAGCTATGACGCTGCTTTTACCTCAATGCTTTAACTACATTTTGCAGTTTATACGTGTAAATAAAAGCAGCCTTTTTTTCTTGTAGTGTAGTACTTTTACGTAGCCGCACTGGTGCTTTTACTTTAGTACTCTCTGAATACTTCAAACCAGAAAAAATGCAAACTTTTTTTTTGTTATTTCATCTCAGTGGCGGAGCCGGAGATCCAGATCTTCGAGCAGCCGAAGCAGAGGGGGATGCGCTTCCGGTACAAGTGTGAGGGTCGATCGGCCGGCAGCATCCCCGGAGAGAGGAGCTCGGACAACAGCAGGACCTACCCCAGCGTTCAGGTCAGTGGGATGAGCTCCCAACGACGCAGAACGCCGTCGTTCACGCGTTGACGAATGGGACTTTAAAGCCGCTGTTCTTCCACAGATCCTGAATTACTACGGCAAAGGGAAGGTGCGCGTTTACCTGGTGACAAAGAACGAGCCGTACCGGCCGCATCCGCATGACCTGGTCGGAAAAGACTGTAAGGATGGATATTACGAAGCCGAGTTCGGACCGGATCGCAGGGTCATCGCGTGAGTTCACATTTTCCACCACTACCACCTTACGTGTCTCCACATCCGATCACCTCCTTCCGTCTGATTCCTCCATCTTCTACCTTCATACGCTGCAAAAATCTAAATCTTACCAAGTGTATTTTTCCTCATTTCTAGTCCAAATATCTCATCACACTTAAAATCAGACATAATCACCTAAAGAGTAACTTTCCAGTGAGATATAAGCACTGATTTTTAGACAATAGATCTGGAAAATCTTATTTCAAGAAATATTAACAAAAGATAATTTTCACTTGTTGCATTGGCAAATTTTTGTGCTTGAATTAAGCAAAAAAAAATCTTGAATTAAGCAAAAAAAGAAAATCTGCCGATGGAACAAGTGAAAATTATCTCGGTAAGATTTCTTGACATAAGGTTTTAAAGATCTGTTGTCTAAAAATCAGTTCTTATATCTCACTGAAAAGCTCCTCTTTAGGTGATTAGGTCTGATTTTAAGTGTGATGAGATATTTGGACTAGAAATGAGAAAAAATACACTTAGTCAGATTTAGATTTTTGCAGTGTTTCCTCCTTCACGACGTCCACAAATCTCCCCTTTGCCTCCATCTTCATCATCCTTATACCGATATATTCCCTAACCCTCCTCTCTCAAACTGTCCTGAAAACATCCAATCGGATCTATCTCTCTGATGAGCTCGTTCTTAATCCTGTCCATCCATGTCACTCCTAAAAAGAAACAAAAATCAATATCTTCAGCTCTGCCTCTAAACCAGGGGTGTCAAACATATGGCTCACATCCCAAAACTGGCCGATGGGTTGAATTTATGAATCGCATGCAGACCAATCCGATCTCAAGTGGGTCGGACCAGTAAAGTACTATCATAACAGCCTATAAATAATTATGTTTTAGTGTAAAAAAAGTAAAATTACAAACTGTCCTTTCACAAAAAATATGACTAACCTGAACAAATATGAACAACCTGAAATATAGAGGAAATAAGTGCAATTTTAACAATATTCTGCCTGTTTATAAATGCTTTGTGTATTTGTAGATCCACTGTCATCTGTAACTTGTAATACACATGTGCAAATGATAAGCTGAAGCGTAACATTGTTAAAATTGCACTTATTTTTCTCACGAAATTTTAGGATTGTGATTATCCTGATCACCTACGTATGTTATCTGTAAATTATATTCATTTTCATCTATGTACATGTATTTGTTTTATTAGAGGTTTTCGCATTTTGAGATCCAGGTTGGGTGGGTATCGGTTCGGGGGGGTTAAACTTTGTGCGTCACAGTATCTTGTATCATAAAATGCGAATTTCTTCCCTTTTTTTTCTTTTTTAATATATATTGTACCTCTGGAGATGCACAATGGCAAATAAATTAAAAAATTGATTAAAAAAAAAATACAATTTCAGGTTGTTCATGGTTGTATTTTTTAAAGCATAGCTTGTAGATGTAAACATTTTTCAAATCGCAATTTTTACTTTTTTCACTCTTAAACATAAAAAGTTTGGAATTTACATTATTTATAGGTGGTTATGTTGTTATTTTACAAGTCCGGTCCGCTTGAGCTCATATTGTGCTGAACGTGACCCCTGAACTAAAATGAGTTCGACACCCCTGATATAAACTGCACAATAACACCGGTCTCGTTTCCATCCTTTAGAACTTTCCTTTAATCTCTCGCTGCTGTCCAAAGACACTAAAATTACATTACACTAAAATTCATAACCGGTGTTGTCATCAGAGTAATTATCGCCTCAGTTGCGCTTTTAATCAACACATCATCTTCAAAATGAGTAAAGACACTTTCTCTGTTGCACACACACACGCCAAAACATAATCAATTTGCTCACTATTAACAGTATTTCGCCTTTCACTTGACAGTTTCAGAAGTGTAAATCAGTGAGTGACCTCTTAGATACAGCGGAACAAACTCACTCACACAGAGCATATTTGTAAAACCATGTCTGTGATGAGGATGGCGATATGGGAATTCCCCACATGACATCACCCATATTTACTGTGTGTTTGAGAAAAAAAACAGCATGTGCATGTGTGTGTGCGAGAGTGTGAATGACTCAGTATCTTTTGGGGTGTATAATTTGAGAATCTCTCATGTGGAATTTAGCAGTAAACTTGGGTTGTTTTATAGCTCTGGCGTTTCCGTACGCATGTTAAGAACTTCTCCAGCAGATGTTATTGGGATCGGATGCATCGTTATTTGTTTCTTAATTTGATATATTCTGAGGGAAGTTTGATTTATTGTTTCCTCACAGTTTCCAGAATCTGGGAATCCAGTGTGTGAGGAGAAAGGAAGTGAAAGATGCCATCGAACAGAGGATTACCAGAGGGATCAACCCCTTCAGCGGTGAGTCCTCCTGCTCCTCCTGTTTGCTTTTTGTTCCCTCCAACACCGAAGGCTCAAACTTCGTACGCATGTGCGTTATAAAAGCTGGAACCTGACGAATGCTGTATTTTAACGGCAGTGCGCAAATTCCACAGTTAAGTAATGTGAAGCATCAAGAAACAGGCCCGTTTGGATTCAGTGATATTGCAAAAATTCACAATGTGGAGCTTATGAGACTTAATTCCACCAAATATGTATCAATTAACATCTAAATTTAAACACTATAATTGATATTTCCTTCTGTTAAAGCCTGAGGGAAGCTTAAAACAGACCGAAATGTATGGTCCTGTATAACAATTGAAAATAAATAAAATAAAATTAGTAGTTTTTGCAAATTTTCTAATATTGTTTTTTTTTGTTTGTTTTTTTTGTGTGTATAAATCATAAATTATCTCAGTCAAAGAATCTCACTAGCATTAGTTCCCAGCTGCTACCAATACATCCATTTCTTTATATGCTAATTCAAGTTAACATATATGTTATATGTAACTGACTTATTTAGACTATATTTAAGGTCGTCTAACTGTATTAGGCTTTTGCTAACACATTTAGTGCTGGTGGCGAACATTACCTTTCAAAATTCTATTCGCACCACAAACAATAAAGCAGTGGTAGATTTTAGCATCAATTTAGCTGCTAAAATGGAAAAAATAGGTACATTTCTGACACAAGGAGCAATGCAATTTCACTCTTGTATATGTAAAGTTAAGGTAATATTTACCATGCAATGAAATTTAGCAAAGTTTAGCTAAAGTTACCCTAGCTATGTATGATTATTCAGGCCTCGTGATGCTAATAAGTTAACACTAGGCTTTAAATGTCAAGTAAAGGTTATGTATAATTTAAAGTTAGCGTCGTTATGTGACAATAATCTTCTATTTAGTAGACTTTTACCCTATTTTTACATGTTTATTAACTTATTGTTGAATAATAATGATGCCTGGAGAATACAGATGTCTGAAAGTGTTTTTTTCTTTAAATATGATTATTTAATTTATGTGATAATGATAACAAGCTAACAACAGGCCATCGACATGATACGAGTGAATTCTTCTGATATTGTTCAAA
Source organism: Apogon hyalosoma (assembly GCA_037367295.1). NCBI lineage: Eukaryota > Metazoa > Chordata > Actinopteri > Kurtiformes > Apogonidae > Apogon > Apogon hyalosoma. The sequence goes on from JAPQRP010050089.1 coordinate 7,081, forward strand.
CTGTTAATGCCACAGCTGTTTGTTTTACTGCTGTTACTGTTAATCGGGCTTAAAGCAGTTCATAAGAATTATTTTCAGATGCAGGTTGACCCAGTTCTCAGGCAGTCGATTTGATTTTCCTAACATCAAGTCAAAAATCCGCTCTCATGCCACCGCACTCTACACTAAAGCCATTTCCTCAGTGCGCTTTCATTCTGCGGTCGTCCTGTGCAGACAGACCGCCGTTCTCGTGTACAAACAGGCGTTGAGCTACTTCCCCATTCTTGTTCACAGTTGCTCAATTGAGCACAGTGCAGGATGCCACGTGAGAGCTGGGAATGCAGGATTCATTATAAGGGGGAGGGTGGGCCAAGGGGCTTCCCCAGCCCTGAGAGATGATGATAAAAGTAGGGTTTGGAGTCAAACAGGTCTGTGAAAAAAGAGGAAGGTTTATGACAAGACATGAGGCTACGCTTCTTGATTTTCAAACATGCGATCTCATATTTGTCGTTGATTCTCTATCTTATGGTTGTTATGGACGCAAAACAGTATCATACATGTTTGTTGATGCAGTGCAATGTTCAAGTATTATTATTTATGTGCTGTTTTATACATTGGAGGCAACTTTATTGTAATTAACAGATCCCACCATTTATGTCTATAACCTTATGGAGGCAACTTTGTTTTAATTAACAGATCCCACCATTTATGGCTATAACCTTATGGAGGCAACTTTGTTTTAATTAACAGATCCCACCATTTATGTCTATAACCTTATGGAGACAACTTTGTTTTAATTAACAGATCCCACCATTTATGGCTATAACCTTAGAGATGAACACATTAATGCAACGGTAATTATAGTTCAGTAATATCCAGAAATGAGCAATTTGACACTTTCACTTTACACACTTCAAGCTTATTTTGGTGCAGTTACCACTAAATGGAAGACTTATTCTGAGTACTTCCTCCTCCACTGCTGCTACTTGACTAAATGTTTGAGACTCATAAGAAATATGTGCAGTGGTGTAGATACAGGAACCTGTAGCCTGAGCTGACATTTTAAATCACTGTGTATAAATACATCTCTAGTTAAGGAACTAATATAAGTTCTAAAAGTTCTGCATTTCACACACAACTTGTAGCTGAACAGAAAGTGCATTTACTGAGTAAATGTCAGTAGATACAACCTGATCTGCAGTGCTTCTTCCTGCATTTTATGTATCAGTAGTAGTTAGAAAACATGTTGAGCGAGGACGGAGTTCAGTCTGACAAAGTGAAATAGGTAAATGTCAGAAGACAGTTGATGAAAATGCAGGCAGAGATTAATTGTCAGAGTAATAATTATTGGTTTTACTGGAATTAAAGGTCGTTTTCTGCTTATTTTAGGCCACTTTTGCAGTTTAATCCTAATAGTACTCAGTAATACAAACGTAGAAACTTCATGAAGAAGAGCAGTTTTTGGAACTAAACACCAGAACATAAATAACAATTAATTCTTTGTCTTTTAGGCTTTGATAACAAACTAACAGCAGAAATGGCATGTATTACTGAAGTGGAAATATGAACCTTTATTGTAGCTGTATTTCATTGTTTTCAAACAAGTAAATGGAAATGATTCTAATGATAGGCCTAATACACAAAGATTGCGATGATCAGATGATTATCTAATATTTATTGTAGGCATAAGGACATAAGGAACTTTATTGTTATTGTAGTTTCCCACAGTGAAATTATTTCCGTCTTTCTCTAAAGGTGTGGTATATTACGCAAATTAAAATAGCAATAAAATACGTAAAAAAAAAAAAAAAAAAAATCTCTTAAGTATTCAAAGCCGTGCCAACAGCAGCATGACAGCATGGAGACAGGCCCGGGTGGAAACACAAGACACAAAAATGCATTTAATCCATTAATTGCACTTAATGTTAAAAAAGTTAAACACAAAATGCACATTACACTTCTATAGCAGGCAATCACAGCTCACTTTAGAATGTTATATTTTTTATTGGCACACATCTACTTTTTATTCTCGTAAAAAAAAATATGGAATGGAATAGATAATATGCAGTATAAATCAAGCAATAAGCAATAAAAATGTAATTGAAAGCTTTAAGAAAAACTAGCACGCAAAGGGAGATCCATCCAAAAATCGTTCGTTGACTTTAAATACTACAATGCCCACAATTCTCAGCTGACGTTGCCATGGAGAAGAGGCCTCAAACTGTTTCTAAATGTGCAAACTGTAGCTTCAACTCACTGTATTGGTAAGCCGAAGCTACACATTTGCACATCAGAGAAACAATTCCATCTGAAGCTCTGAAAGTGAAGTTTGTTGCTGAAATGCATCCTGGGAGTTGTAGTCAAACAGAGCTACTCAATGTTGATAACTGACTCAGCGCTTGAGTCATTTTCTCCTAATAAAATGTCACTTATTAGCTTGTAAAGTGGGAGAAAACTAAACCGAACATACATAAATACTAACGATAGTGGAATTTTGTTACGTTTTGAGTAGTTGTAATTACATTGCTCATGGTTTCTTGTTGTAACACTGGATTTCTTAAGAGGATATCACGATGATTTGTGTATTTTAGGCCAGTGCACAGTAGTTTGAGGCGACACAGGCTTTGACCAGTCATTAGAGTTGTTTATCTTGTCTATATGTCTCACTTCTGCTGTGAAACTCAGCTGCTTCCTGTGTCGGCAGCCTCCCCTCCTCACTACTACGACTACTACTAGCCCTCACTCCAAACGCTAACACACTTTCACACTCATACGTTCCGTCAAACCGCCGCGAGCCCCCTGTGTAGTTTGGGTTTCACTGACATACTCGAGGCTCCTAATGAGATTACAACCGATGAGGTCAGCGGTGATTAGCATAACCTCTGCTCACTCAGAACAGTCATCACACACTCATACTCATGTGTTCATTCCTTATTATAGTCACTATAGCTAATCTCCTGTTCGCCTGCTTTTCGGAGCGTCATTAAGTGGCTATCACTACGACGACTTTAAGATCCTTTGACATTGTATTCACTGCAAAACTAAGAGGAATAGCATGTTTTTGTTTTGTTTTGTTTTGTTTTTTCACGCAAATGTTTTTATTGAAATTTCATAGACATATAGTCACCAAAAACAACAAAAAACGAACACACAAACCCTTGCTTACACGACACTACATTCGCATTATTCCGTCCTTCTACCATCCCGGGTTCTGTAATCAGTCCATTTATTCCATTTTTTTTTTTTTGTCCATTTGTGTCGCTTGTAGTCGCAGTTTGTGAGTTATTTTTTTCCCATGGGAATAATATGTTTTATTATCATTTCGACATTGTTTGCCATAGTTTGACTGACGTTGTTTTAGTAACATCTCATTGAGCCTCGTTTTTCTGCTGTGAGTTTAATGGAGAACCAGCTTTGCATCATTTATTAGTTGAATTTAGTTGAATATTTCAGTGATGTGCTTTGTTTTATTAAGTCATGTCATATTTACTACACCAGACAAACAATCATATGACTAATTTATGTTCCAAATTATGTGCATTGTGGAACTGCTACATATAAACTACAACAGAGGCATAAATTTAACAGAATTTCCCGTGTGTGAACACAATTGATTGATGATACCCCAACATTTACATAATGAATAATTATTTTGATTTGGGTAGGAGTGCATATTATTGTTTTTATTTTTTATTTTGGAGGGTGCGATTGTGTTCATTGTTCTTTCACGGGTTTATTTAAAGGTGAATAGTGCTTGTGTGAATATCTGAAATTTTTTGCAGTTTATGTCGTGCTGGTTGATTGTTGACGTTAGTTGACTCCATTTAACCCTGTAAAGCCTGAACCTTTTAAATCATTGACAGAAAATTCCAGTTCTTTAAAAATGGAGCCTTTATTGGTCCTTCTGAACCCCCCCCTTTTTTTTTTTAAATATCAATTTCCATGTGTGATTTTCAATTTTGTATCATATTTGATACTTTAGGTCTCAGTGCATTATTATTTTTTTTAACAAACAAAAACATAATATAGCACAGACACGTGTAACAAATTGGTTATTCCTTTACAAAATTGACAAAGTTCTGCCTCCTGACAATCTTGTAGTGTCACTGAGAAGGCCTCTGGTGAATTATTTGTCTATTGCATGTATCTAATTGTATACATCAGGTTTTTCAAGACAAAAATATCACACTGATCATGTAGAGGGCTTCAAAA
>JAPQRP010050091.1:0-11260 GCA_037367295.1 Apogon hyalosoma
GTTTTCTTGTCTATTACGTCACAGTATTTGCTGTGGGTCTGCTAAATAAGGTCATGGACTTCCGGGTAACCAATTTCATGAATCCACCAGTTTTTTTCTCACAGCGATTTTGTAGTCCAAGTTCAGTTATGCTGAAGTTGCAAGTCAACGAGTCAAATGTTCGGTTGTTGGGTGTATTAACCCGCACACTTCCTTACATCGCCCCCCTGCATCAGAGCCTCTTCGAAGTGCCTGGTTAAATTTTATTTTTCTCGGAAATGTACCGACATCAGTGGGGAAAGTCCTCCTTGTTTGTGCAAAGCACTTCAAAGACGAGTGCTTCAGTAACCTCCGCCAGGATCAAGAGGGATTACAGTTGAGATTTGAAATATGGAAAACAGGCTATTTGATAATGGAAACTCAAAATGATAAATTCAAATTTTATGAGCTTTTTTGTACATTTCAATCATCAAGAGACCAACACAAAATGTCCTTTACATATGAGTTAAACTATCTGAACACCTATTTCTGCACATACTATGGCTGGAGTCCATTTTACGGGTACATTTACTCATTCAAATCACTGTATGAGGTAACATCCAACAAAACTCATCACACCTCAATGAGCTCATTCAGAGTCAGCGCCGATGGGAACAGACAAATATAGCACATTCATCTTTTCCCAGTCACAGCGGGGGGTCAAATGTGCCACCTGCCTTCTGTTCAGTTTACAGTTTATGGTTAAATGACACACAGGCAGTTCGACTGCCGCGGCAACACATCCTCTTCCTCAGGTCAGGATAATGAGTGACACGTTCACAAAGACACACTTCTGTCCTCTTCTTTGTCCCTTTAAAAATCCAAATCTAAAGCAACTTTTCATTGTCATGGATTAACCCTTAAAGACCTAAACAGCCTCCGACGGCCTGAACCATTTACTAATCTAAAGTGTTTAACACCTGTTTCCATTAATCCTACCAATCCATGTAAATAGTTGGTGTAAAATGCAGTTATTCGTCTTTTCATGGTCATCAGATATGAGCCATTTGGACGTTCAGAGGCTTCGTAGTGAATGTGGAAACACCGTCATCTTCTCCAACATTGATTCACCAGTAAAACCCATGGAGTTGGATCAGTGACAGTGGATGGACACACTGGGTTTATGTTCAGTTCATGAGAGATTTGACTGGAAAAGTTTAAATTTGAGTTTCAGTTTATTTATTTGAATGGGACAGTGAGCATTAATGAACATACAGTCGTCCTCAAAATTATTCATACCCCTGCCATTTTTTGTGACTTTTGTTTTTATAATGAAATGAATGAGTTTCCTTAAGTTTGTTTGTGACGTCTATGTGATACACACATATAAGGAGGAGGAGGATTATATCAACATCCTGGATGACAGCGTGAAAGCGTCTGCTGAGAAACTCCAGATTGGTCCTGATTGGACGTCCCAGCAGGACACTGACCCTAAGCATACCACCAAGGTAGTGCAGCAGTGGTTCAAGGACATGGCCCAGTCCAAGTCCTGACCTAAACCATATAGAGAATCTGTGGAGGAGCTGAAGACCAGAGTGATGGGTAGGAGACCATCCAACCAGACCCATTTGGAGGCTTTGGTCCAGGAAGAGTGGACCAAATTCCCACAGGAGACATAAGAGAGCCTGTGGACACTAACAGGAACCATCATCAAGAACAAAGGTTACTCCACTGACTATTAAGAACAGACACTGGACCAAGTAAACCTAGGGCAGTGGTTCCCAAACTTTTTTGGCTCTTGACCCCATTTTAACATCACATATTTTTTTTTGGAAATCCACAAATAAAATACTCCTGAAAGAAAGTATTTCTTCAAGTATCATTTGTTGTTATTCCCTCATGTATGTATCACATATAAGTCACAAAGAAACTTCAGGAAACTCATTAATTTCACCACAAAAACAAAAATCACAGAAAATGGCAGGGGTATGAATAATTTTGAGGACGACTGTACATGTTTTCACATGAATGTAAACACTCCAGATTTTAGCTAAAGGCTACTTTCCATCCATTGTCCCACAGAATATGTTCCATAAAAAACAATAAAAGCACAAACATCTATAAAATTCTACACAATAGTCAGATATTTCAGCCATGCACATATTATTTACACTATACACAATACTTTTCACATTATTGCACCAACTATCTCACATTATCGAAGACAAAATAAACACATCTTAATCTGTACACACCACATCTACCGTTATCAAAGACATTTTCAGCTATACACACATCAGTGCATCCTAACGTCCATCAGTATACATAACACCCATCACTCTGCTGAGCTCATACCACACACACAGCTCAGCTACATCCAAGTCACTCTGTTACGTGTGGGTGCAGTTCTGATTCGACCAAAGGCAGTTTTTCATCTGAGCTTTAAAAGACTTGGATGTGAGACATTCTCTCAGAGTTCATGGTAAGCTGTTCCACAAGTTTCCACCTGGAAGTGACAGAACAGTCTGACTAAATGTAGGGCACCTATGGGGGAATCACCAAGTCACCTCTGCTGGTGCCTCTTCTTGTCCTGTGTGGATCAATGTTGCATTTTATAAATTCCTTCAATGGAGGAGGAGCTAAAAAATGTAGTGCCTTCTATATCTGACTGGCTGATTTTAGATAAATCATGTTTTGGAAGTTCAGTAACTTGTGTTTTTTTAGAACATGACAACTGTGGTGGGATAACAGTCTCTGTCAAGTAGTTTTAATGCTTTTTTATATAGTTAAAATATATATTATATAAAAATCTTCTATAGTTTTGAGAGATGTAGTGCAAGCAAGTGACCAACTAGTTAAACAGTAATCAATATGAGAAATAATCATAGAGAAAAGAAAAGTCACTTTTTCTTCAGTTTTCTGTTTCTGATATAATAACCCTCAACTTTAATCTAAGATTTAATGAACATCTAACATCATGCTGGGCGGCTGTGGCTCAGTTGGTAGAGCGAGTTATCCAATGACTAAAGCGTTGGCGGTTCGAGTCCTGGCTCTGACTGTCCATATGTTGAAGTGTCCTTGGGCAAGACACTGAACCCTGAATTGCTCCCAGTGGGTCCGGCAGCAGCCGCCTATTGGTGTATGAGTGTGTGTGAATGGGTGAATGTGAGGAATTGTAAAGTGCTTTGGGCACCATGAAGGTGCATATAATGTGCTATATAAGTTCAGTCCATTTACCATCTGTATGATCAGTGAATTAAATATAGCAAAATATATGATTTACAGTGGAGAAAAAAAAGCAAAATACAGACGATAATATGGTGATAAATCACTTAAGAAAGGTTTAATATAGAGAAAAACTCATTTGGGAACTGGCACCAAGTAGCACTAGATCTTTATGGGTTAAAGAACTAGATAAACAATATGGCCCTGCAAAGGCAAAGCACAGTATCTTCTCTGCATTTAAAAAAACATAAAACATTTCTTTTTTTCATTAATTAGAAGGGCAGTATCTGAGTTTTGGCGAGCTCTGGCTAAATTTCCCAGAAATACTATCATTTTTTCCTTTGCAGTATCTGTAAGAATGTCCTGTGAAACCAAGTCCGAGTGCAGTAAGTGGACTTACTGAGGTTTGGTTTCACCAAGAACAATATCAGATACTGCAGTTTGCCTTTGATGACTTGATGCAACATCAAGTCTGAAAATAAAGTTGCCAAGTTACTGTTTTCTTCTAAGTGACAAGAGGACATGAATATGTTAAAAAAAATACCAAACCCTTCTCTCCAAGACGACAGGGAATTTCAAGATGGTCTCACTTTCCTGTGGCAAAATGTTTGCTGATCTTTACAGTCTATACAGTCACATTTTGGTTGTTTTATTGATATTTTAGAGAAAATTTTTTTATTTTATCTTTTTTTTTTTTTTTACTGTTGTTTCCAGTATTGTGGTGATTTTCCTATTTGCTGTATGGTGTCCTTGAGTGCCAAGATAGGCGCCTATAAATAAAATGTATTATTATTATTATTATTATTATTTCCTTTATTTATTTATTTTTTACTATGTTTTTACTGAGTTTTTGACTGTGTAACTGCTCTATGGAGTTCAACCAGGTGTAAAAAGCAGCTGGACTGATTCAGAAAAAAAAAGAGCCCAAAACAAAAACTACTAGGCCCAAATTCAAATACTTGTTGTTGTTCCGTACACCAAAAATGAGACACACTGTGTAAACTTAACCCTTTAACCCAATGTGTCTGTGGTGATCGTTCTGAATGTATGATTTATTTTACATATTCATAAAATTTTAACAGTTTGCTCAATTGGAAAATTTTCAAAATGTGCTGACAGAATAGATCTTGTTCTTTCCATAGACATCTGAGCATGCTCAGTTCACCCCCCACCGCCTGTGGAATGGGGGGTAAAACATAGAGCAGTGAGTGAGACTGACTCACTATAAAAATAGACGGTGTGGGCTTTTTTTTTTTTTTTTCTACACAGTTTTCCTTGTGTTTTTGTTTTGTTTGTTTTTACTGTTGCTTACAGTGTTGTGGTGATTTTCCTTTATCTTTTTTACACTAAAAATAGTTTTTCTCAGTTTGGCATTTTTGCAGATACTGTACTTTTGGCTCTGTAGGGCAGAATAGGTGTCTGAATGCTTCTTTACTAAAACTGTAACTAAGGGAACGGCAGCACTAAATGTGTGATTCAATATGAATAAAACAACCTAACTAATCTCCAGAGTCTCATTTAAGGCTGAGAATAGAAACATTAGCTCATCAGATGTAATCGGACTGAACTGTGGGTTTGTTTATGTCCAGCTGTGTTTCTAATGATGGTGTGTGTGTCATTTGGTGTCTGTATGTGCTAAATGTAGACCACATTATGAGCTCAATCTCCCATTCCAAACCATCAATTTCACTCTCATTATCGTCAGTGGAGGAAATTGTGACAAAGTGATGATGGGTTTTTAGTCTTACCACGTGCATCTGTGTCGAGTTGTTTTTTCCTCCTAAAAACACCTTTGATGATGTGAAAACCTCTGACACATGCATGTCAACAGACCGATGAAACATGCACATATGAGCATTTACCACCTGTTAGTTGTCACATACACTCATATCATATAGTCACACACATATAGTCACTTTATTGCATATTACACAGATTGCATATCATCGCTGTCAGGCGTAAACCTCTTATGTCCAAAAGGGTTATTTTTCAGGAAACTACAAAAATGATGTAGATTCTAAATAAATGAACGGAGTTAAGAGATGTAGTCAAGCCGTTTTCAACACTTGTCATTGGTTCACTATTTCTAAAACCATCAGGTCAACATGAAGACTGAGCAATAGAATTGTTTTATGACCCCCCCCAAAAAAAAAACAAACAAAAAAAAAAACAACATATGTCACTAACTCAGTAACTCATCTCTTACCAGTAACTCATTTAACTTCACTGTTGCACCTTTATTGTCTATTTATTGTCTTCCCAACCTTCTGCTGTTTATAGTTATATTCAGTTTATAGTTATATTCTATGTTTATAGTTATATTCTTGGTTCATAGTTATATTCCAGTTATAGTTATATTCTTTTTATAAGTATATTCTGTGTTTATAGTTATATTCTGTGTTAATAGTTATATTCTGCGTTTATAGTTATGTTCTGTTTATAGTTATATTCTGTGTTAATAGTTATATTCTGTGTTTATATTTATGTTCTGTTTATAGTTATATTCTGTGTTAATAGTTATATTCTGTGTTTATATTTATATTCTGTTTATAGTTATATTCTGTGTTTATAGTTATATCCTGGTTATAGTTATATTCTGTTTATAGTTATATTCTGTGTTTATAGTTATATCCTGGTTATAGTTATATTCTGTTTATAGTTATATTCTGTGTTTATAGTTATATCTTGGTTATAGTTATACTGTATATATTTTTTTCTTTTTGTTTGTTCATTTTGCACCGTGGGGTGTAGACTTTTCTAATTTTAGTTGTATTGCTGTATGCAATGTACATATGGAAAAACTGACAAGAAAGCTGACTCTGAAAAAGAGTAAAATGAAATATGAGGGAGTGCATCCAGTCTGTGCTTCCAGGCCCAGTCATCCCTCATTTGTTGCTGCCTTATGCATTAGTAACCTTGGTTGTGTGTTTTCCTGTGTACATGTGGGTGTGTGTATTCATACATATAGGTGTGTGGGCATACATGTCCATAACTAGGTCACACATAACAAGTTTTCAGGCTTTGCCATTTAATAATCACCTCCAGTCAGAAGGAGGATGAGAATGGACTTGGAAAGAGTAGCAAAATTATCAAACCTTCCCTTTAGAAAACGTATTTAGCTTTGGCACGATGCATGGATGGAAATAAAGATAAGTAAAGATCATGTCTGAAAAGAGTTACACAAAAGTGTTCTGCACAATTTGGCCTCGTCTCAGAAATTACATTTAGAGTGAGGAGCAAGCAAAAGAAATAGGTAAGCGTGTCACGTGTGAGATAACCCTGGAGCAAACAGATGTGATTTCCTGGATAAACTGTCATCAGGGCTGGAGGAAGAGTCTAGTTTATTCTGTGGTTGAAAAGCTTCTTTCCGGGTTTTGAAAGTACAAACCCAAAACCATTCATGTCACAAAACATAGAATAAAATGCCCTTTATTGTCATTATACTGAATGTACACACGTGCACATGTACATGTTCGACTGTTTTCAGAAAAATCTTGAACAAAACTCCCAAAACCTTATTGATAACCTGCATTAACTCTATACTGAAGACTGAGTCACAGTGTACAGATTTACAGTGAGCTGGATCTTGGATGGTATTTATGTATGAAAAGAATCACACAGATTAATGATCATGGAAAATGTGAAGAAAACAGAGCAGACTTACCCTTCAAACTGAATGGCCACTTTATACACCAGCGCTACCACTGCAGTCAGAACCAGACCAACAGGACTGGACCCACTTCAGCCCAGAGGAAACACATGAAGAAAAACACACGAGTTAAACAATGTAGTGTATACATAAGTGATCACTTATTGATTGACTGATACTAGAGCTTGGTGACACGGCCAAAACATTACTGAGGATTTCCTCTTATTTTGTCCTTTACTTTTTGGTGACATAAACAAAATACTTCATTCAAAAATACACTACATGTAATAAAACGATGTAGAAATACATTCACAGGTCACATATTACACTCAAAAAGGTGCCATTTTGAATATTTTTAGAGCGATTAAGTTGTCCAGAGCGATAATCTTGATTTTGTCACTTAAACTGGCTGTTTACAATGGCTTTCATGAAGCAGAACCTTGATTAATTGAATGAAGTAGATATATTGCCATTGATCCATTATTCTTTCATTCCCACATTCACACTCTGCTGGTGGTAAACTATGTTTGTATGCTCAGCTGTCCTGGGGCAGGCTGACGGAAGTGTGACTGTCAATCCACGCCAGACAGCCCCTCCCACCACCGCCAAACATTCATATGCATTCATACACCAGTGAGTGACACTGGAGGCAAGGTGGGTGAAGTGTCTTGCCCAAGGACACAACAGCAAATGACTAGGACAGAGCGGGATTCGAACCACCAACCCTTAGATTATTGGAAGACCTACTCTACCTCCTGAGCCATCGCAAAACAGATTCTTAGTTTATTACAGTACAAAAAACAGATTAAACAAATGCTTTAAAACATTTGTATATTTTTGCATTTCTTATATTTTACACCACTGTTTTAACACGTGCTATCCAAATCATATTCAGAGTCCATGGACCAGTTCTAACAGTGTAACTGAATGATATTCAGGCTGAGCCCAGCCACCCTGCGAAGGAAACTCATTGCGGCTGCTTGTACTTGCGACCTCGTTCTTTCAATCATTACCCAGAGCTCATGACCATAGATGAGGGTCAGAATGTAGATCAAGTGGTAAATCAATAGCTTCGCCTTTTGGCTTAGCTCCACTTAGCTCCTTTTGGCTTTTCACCACAACGGATCAGTTTAGCATCCGCATCACTGCAGACGCCGCCCTGATCTGCCTGTCGATGAGCTCCTTAGCCTTAGAGATAGGATGAGGAGCTTGGACATCCGGGAGGGACTCGGACTAGAGCCGCTGCTCCTCCACGTCCACAGGAGCCAGTTAAGGTGGTTCAAGCATTTAGTGAGAAGTGGGAGCGACAATGTACTGGACAATATATACAGTTCAGTGTTGTCCTGGAAGTAATAAAGGACTTATATATTTGTATCTGAGCACCTTGGACTTTTTGAACGTCCATTATTGATTCTTTGCTACAGTCTTTTTTTTCTTTTTTTTTTCATTCATCCTGTCTCTGTCCTTGATGAGAACCTAACTAGCATTTTTTTCCTTGTAAAGTATTCTATAGTACTTTTGGAGCTGTTAAGCAGCAATACTTCCATAACCATTTCCCGGTGGAGATGACAAAGGGGATCTTATTATTAATCAAGTTGTATTGTTAATCACTGACTCTACCTCAGTGTGAAATCATACCCCGATCAGCCATAACATTATGACTGCTACGAAGAGAAGTGGCAATATTACTGATTATTTCAAACTCAGACTCAGCTTTATTGTCATTCGACCTCAGACAGGATCAGAATGAAACAGTTTCCCAGGTCTCAGTGTGCAGAATGAATGAACAGGATGAAAAAAATACACAACAATAGGTAGAAATAGCCAAGACCCCATAGAATAGAATAAAAACTGCTATAAAAAACACTCTAAATACAAAACCTCTGAATCTTTACAATATTGTACAGTATGCATTAGCATTACAATGGTCCCTTTCACTGGGTTTGATATATTAGGCAGAAAGTGGACATTTAGTCCTTGAAGCTGATGTGTATGAAGCAACAAAATGAGCAACGTAAGAGACTGAGTGACTCTGACCAGGTCCTTACAGTAACAGTGATGATTGGGTCAGAATAGAATAGAATAGAATAGAATAGAATAGAATAGAATTTACAGTAACATAAGAAACATAAGAACAGAGCTTAGTGGAATAAAAAAATAAAAAAATACAGTATGTATCTCTATTAACATTATTAACAGCGTCTATTTCCTATAAAAACAGTATGTATATCTATGAACCAGGTCTATATAAAAAAAGTGCATTTATTTTTTGATCATTATTGAATAAATATTGCACTGTTACTGCAGGACAGAAGATTATTGCACTGTTATATTTATTGCACATAATTCACATTTGAAGGATTATTGTACATTATTGGAAGTGATTCTGAGGACGCAACAGAGGGAAGCAGTAGAACAGAAAGGAAACCAGAGTTATTACTTTACCCCAGAGTTATTACAGAGTAATCCATATTATAAAAACCAAGTAGCCTCTGTTTGTGTGTGTGTGTGTGTGTGTGTGTGTGTGTGTTCAGGGATTCACACAAAATCCGGAAAGAGCTGACTACTGCAGTTTGGTATATTTATGTATTTTAGGTCAAGGAAGAGACTAGTGAAAATGGCAAGTTGATAGGACCAATATTTTGGGAGATATTAGTAATTTTGGAATACAATAGCCTTACAATCAAGTTGCTATTGCTAGAACACTTTGGTGGTGACGGCTGGACAAATGCGGTACAGCATGCACAAATACACAACAGCATAAAAACTTCCACATCTAGAACCTGTGGACCTGGCAACGCGCTAGTTGTAGTTACGTCTGGTGACTGCTTGTGGGAAGAAACTGTCTGTGAATCTATTTGTCCTTGTTCTGAGAGACCTGTAGCATCTGCCAGAGGGCAACAGGTCAAGCAGATGGTGACCGGGGTGGGGTGTGTCCTTGATAACATTGCTAGACCTGTTGTTGTTGCTAGTGCTAGCAACGTCCTCCAGGCAGAGGCGGGGCAGCCTGTGGTCTCCACAACTGCAGGTGTTGTTGGGTGTTCCTGATCTGTAGGGGTTGGCACAGACCAAATATGGACTAAGGGAGGACATCACAATCTCAGGACAATTGAGGATCTGTGGGAAGTGTTGAACAAATAAACCCAATACATGAAGGCACCACCTTTCAACTTTTAAGACTTAAGGGATCTGCTGCTAATGTCTTAGTGCCAAATACCTAATTTTGGAGGGTCTAAGGAAGGGAGATGCCCGGGACATTAATCCATTTGCTTCATTGACCGTTTAACTAACTAATTATATACCCGAGCTCAGTTTCGGGGATATTATGTTTTTGGTCTGACCTCACGTGTAATAATGATAAACTAAGGCGTAATATTGCTAACATTGCACTTATTTTTCGTAAGAATTTCCAGGTTGTTCATATTTATATCCCTGAACGCAGTTTCGGGGATATTATGTTTTTGGTCCGACCACCACCTCCGGCCCCACTGGCTCTGCTACCACCGGATATCCTATGGATTAACACGATAACTTGAAAAATATTGGGTTTAGAAATTCCAAATTTTCCACATCAATCAATATCATGGAGAGGAAGAACTGATTCAATTTTGGATGATTTACCATTTCTAGATTGGCCACAAGGGGCCGCTCAAAAGTTTAAAATCACTAAGTTTAAAGTTTAAAATCACAAAAGCGGAAGCGATGGGTAGTTTTGTCTAGTTATTTGATGGTTTGCTTATTTTCATTGTGGTTTTTATCAAATCATCAAATTCTGTAAAGCCCTGCGAGGATACCTTGTTGTGATATTGGGCTCTATAAGTAAAACTGAATTGAATTGAACTGAAATACCACACACACCTGCAGTGGTCTTGTGGAGTCTTGGCCTCAGGTCAGAGTTATTTTTGTGGTAAAGGAGGTCGTACACAGTATTAGGCAGGTGGTAATACTGTTATGCTCCTATAGATGGTCAGCGTGTAGAGCTCCAAATATAGTCTTTAAATAGTTTTGGTAGGTTTTAATCACTTTATACTGGAAATGTCCAACAAGATCTGGAGATGCTTTAACCCAGTGATTGGACCATCAATATTAGAATATTACTATATCACCCTTGTCATAGCTGCTCAGAAACACCAAACTGGCTAAGATTATGGATTTAACACATCAACTTCAAGGTCTACATATTCACTTACTGCCTAATACAGTGTTTTTCAACACTGGGGTCAGGACCCCACTTGCAGTCGCCTGGAATTCAAATGGGGTCACCTGAAATTTCTTGTAACTGATAAACCAACCCCCTCCCCCACCCCCCAAAAAAAAAAAAAACATACTAATACAAAATATATTGTGAGTTGAGAGAGACAATCACAATACATAAAAGACATGACAAACTGAAGCTGAAACTGAAGCACTGTGGTACTGTTTATCTGT
>JAPQRP010050092.1:0-11255 GCA_037367295.1 Apogon hyalosoma
ATATACAGAGAGAGAGAAAGAGAGATATCACCAAAACACTTGTTTTTTATTAAACATTTTTGAGCTTGCAAGAGGTGGTTTTGGGACATAGCTAAATTGGTATATCATGCAAAACTGCAATGGAAAGACCTTTTTGCACAAATAGTCACATGAACAAAAAAAAAAAAACTGATGCTGATGGATGTTACAAGAGAAGAGTTTAAAACAAACATGTCGTGGTATGTGTGGACACAGGAGGAAACCCAATCATTTTAGAATTTAGTACGAGATAGAGGGGTAACGAGCATTCTAGATTCAAAACAACAGATATTTATGTTCATGTTTATGGAATGACTTCTACTGGCATCTACCAGAATAAATAAACTAATCATCACATTTGATTTCATGGAAAAACCCACATTATGCACTTCTGTTTTTTTCAACATTTAGTAAATATTGGTAAAGTTTTGCGTATATGTCCAATATGGAAAAGGGACTGTAGTTATGTACATTTACCAAATGTTCAAATGATTGAATGCTTCTTTAATAGTGTTATTATTGTCCTTCTAAATGCATTAATTAATTGAATTACTGTTGTCAATCTACATTTGTAATAAGCTTCATGCCATCTCCATTTTGTGACTTGGGTTGAATAGGTGTAACTGGCTTGTTTCCGTGGAAGTGTCCCTGTCACATATGCATATACATGTACAGAACCACAGAACTGGGCCTTGAGACTCACTAGGCCAGGGGTGTCAAACTCATTTTAGTTCAGGGGCCACATTTAACCAAATTTGATATAAAGTGGGTTGGACCAGTAAAATAATAGTATAATAGCCTATAAATAATGTCAACTCCAAGTTTTTGTCTTTGTTTTAATGTAATCAAAAGCACTAAATTATGAAAATGTTTACCTTTACAAACTATTCTTTCACAGAAAAAATGTGAATAACCTGAAAAACTGACATCTCTTAAGACAAATAAGTGCAATTTGAACAATATTATGCCTCAACTTATCATTTGTACACAAACATGGTAACAAGCAGAATATTGTTAAAATTTAAAGTTTGGAATTTGGAACTATAAGAATAATTTCTATAATTTTTAAAATTATTATTGATTTATTCCAAATATGGAAATGGTACAAGCTTCCTGATTGCTACTAATTGACTTCTTTGCACAACATGATATAGAAATTCAAATTCAAGGAAGCAAAAAATAATAATGCACATAAAAAAAGAAAAAGGGTCATATTCAAAAAGGAATGAGAAGAAGCGTGGCTTATTAGCTCTCACCCCTTTGTCTAAACCAGTAATATGTGTGTGTGTGTGTGTGTGTGTATATATATATATATAATATGTCTCAGTTTATTATTAACACAACTCACTAAATGTTTGGTGCATTTACAGATCTGATCTAGATCTACAAATGCACCAAACATTTAATAACAGCCAGAATATTGTTCAAATATTCATTTTTCAGGCTGTTCCCATTTGAGTGTTTATACTATTCTTTTACTTGAGATCCCATTGGGCTGAATTCTGGCCTCTGATCTAAAACCAGTTCAACACCCTTGACTCCTTATATCTTCAGTGTCATTTTTGTACCATGGGCTAGATTGGACCCTTTGGACGGCCGAATTTGGCCCCCGGGTCACATGTCTGACACCCTTGCTCTGCTCTCTACCCTGGTGTATGAATAAATCAAGTATTAAGATGCATCATTGACTTTGAAAACACCCAGTGTCTTCTGGACTTTCCATTCACTTCCATTTGTTTGTTTTTTCAAACAGGCGTTAAGAGTCGACATCGATCGAAGCCAAACTGTAAAGTGTCCTGAGGTGAAGCTGCTGACCTCTGACCTCAGCACAGTTCCACATGACCACATCACTTTCTTTAAATGTGTGAAATGTACAATATGGTATTTGATTCAGTGTCAGAAAACCCCCTGAATGGACTCCTTCAGGTCCAGACTCCCCTTCAGATACCTGATGTACAAAGGGTTAATACAACTACTACCATTATTAAAGGCCTTGGATCAACATGGAGGACATTGGAATACATACAACACCTGATAGACTCATCCATCCCATAATAAAGTCTGTATTTACCTGCACACACCATGGTCTTTTGCTCATGTGTCAGGTATCAACCTGTGACTGTTGGGCTGTTTCCATGGCATTAATCCTCTGTCTGCTCATTACATACATATGCACACACACATATACACACGTATACAGTGCATATATAAAGTCTCCACATCCCTGTTCAAATGCTAGGTTTTTATGATGTAAAATGAGACCAAGATAAATAATTTCAAATCTTTTTCCACCATTAATCAGACCTATAACCTGTACAAGTCAAATGAAAAACAAACTGAAATATTTTAGGGTTAGGACGTAAAAAAATACACTTCCAATAACCTGTTTGCATAAATATTCACCCCCTTAAACTAGACCTTTGTTGCATCACCGTTGTCTTTTCTTAGTTCCTCAGTCTGTTTGGTAGGAGTCTATAAGCAGACACATCTTCATGTGTCCATATTTGTTCACTCTTCTTTATAAAAATGCTCTAGATCTGTCCGACTGCGAGGGCATCTCCTGGTCACAGCCCTCTTCAGATCAGCCCACAGATGTTCCATCAGACTCAGGTCTGGACTCTGGTGGGCCATTCCAAAACCTTCATCTTCTTCTGGTGAAGCCATTCTTTGGTTGGTTTGGATGTGGCCTTTGGGTCACTGTCGTACTAAAAGATGAAGTTCATCTTCATCTTTCTGGCAGAAGCCTGAAGGTTTTGGTCAAACACTGACTGGTATTTGGAACCGTTCAGAATTCCCTCCACGTTGTCTAAGTCCCCAGTTCCAGGCCAAAGCATGATGGTGCCTCCTCCATGCTTCACTGTAGGTCTGATGTTCTTTTGGAGATGAGCAGTGTCATGTTTACACCAAATATACCTTTGGAATTATGGACAAAACATTCAACCTTGGTTTCATCGACCATAACACATTATCACACGTGTTTGGCAGATTTCAAATGTGTTTGTTTAAATGTAGATAGACTTGGGTCCTTTTGATCACAGGATCAGGCTTTGGTCTTGCCCCCCTCCCCCATAGCCCACACATTTCAGATTGGTGATATGTTCTTCATCACTAGTATTTGCTATAAATTGTTTCATGTCCTTCAGTGTTGCCATGCACCTCTTGAAAGCCTCCCGGACCAGTTTTCTTGTGGTCTTTTCTTCAGTTTTGGACAGATGTCCAGTTCTGGTTCATGTCACTATTGGTCCATATTTTCTCCACTTGATGATGACTGTCTTCATTATGATCCATGGTATATTTAATGCCTTGGACATTCTTCTGTAGCCTTCCCCTGACTGATACCTTTGAACAGTGAGATCCCACTGATGCTTTGGAAGCTCTCTGAGGACCATGGCTTGGACTGTAAGATGGGACAACAGAAATGTCAGGAAAAGCCTATAGAACAGTCCAACTGTATTTAGGGTTCAGCAAAGGGTCTTTAAATGGTGTCAGTTGTGTGATGATGACCATTTAACATGAGTTTAAATGTGATTAGTTCATTCTGAACACAGCCACACCCCCAGTTTTAAGAGGGTTTACACACTAGTACCATCACATGATCTCAGTTGTTTATTTTTACGTCCCCTCCATAAGAGTTCAGTTTGTTTTTCATGTGACTTGTATAGGCTAGAGGTTACATTAATGGAGAAAAAAGGTTTGAAATCATTTATCTTATTCTAATTTTTTTACATTACAAAACCTGGCATTTGAACAGGGCTGTGTAGACTTTATATATCCAATGTATACACACACATGTTTACGTGTACACACGTACATGGGTAATTTTCCACCTCTTTTCATGCTGCTGTTTTCTCTCCCTTTGCCTTTTGCCATCTTGCACCTCAGATTCTAAATTCAAACTCTTGCGAGATTACGCAACATCATTTGCCGTGGGACTTCCATGTCAGACTTCCTTTTAGCACATTTAGTGTAGCATGGCCCACACTCAGGTGTGTGTGGGAACAGAGCTGCTGCAGACGCCTCCACCACTTCTTTGTGAACGCTGTGTAGACACTTTTACACAGATCCTGGTAAAAGGTCAGATGTTGATCCCACCTATTTTCCTTGATTGTCTGTTTTCCACAGTCAAGACAAAGAAGTAATGGAGGTGAGACAGGCTGGACTTTTCCACAGCAGACCTGTGTTCACCAATCAGAGGGGCGAGGACACAGTACAGTGGATAGTGGGATGGATAACTTGCATGTTGGAAATACCCCAATCATAGCGGTGTCGCTAACCTCTCCAGAGTGTTTCACCGTTCCACAAATGTTAGCATGGATATAGTCCTCCACCCAAAGTGACAACAGCCGGTGGATCTGGGTGTCTCCCCAGTTCCACATCTCTGTGGGGGTGTTGATATGTTTGTTTACTGTACACGGCCCGTGCTCATTTTAAAATCCCCCTGGCTCGGGGTTGCACACGCAATATGTCATCAAAATGTCACACCTTGGTTGGAAAGAGAGGTGTTCCTTTTACATAAGCCATTTGTCAATACGCGTTCTTGTCTGTTCTTCCGTTCTTCACGTTCTTGTGAAATGTTATCAGTCACGGCCCAAGTACTGTTCCTACTTTAAGTTGGTATAAACCAAGAACGCATGTAATACCCGGATGCTGCTCTTGTCTACTAGCTTAAACCAAGGATACACTGGTTGGTGACTGGTGTAGACTGGACTGTAAATATCCCAAGATGCACTTCATGCTACTGTCGATCGTTATGACAGCTTCTGTGAAAACTTAATTCATAAATGTTTGATTAGATGACTGCAACGAGATGATGGGATGTAATGTTAGAACCAGGCACGTGCCGTCCATATGGGCAGGTGGGGCAGCGAACTACTTGCAAAAGCATGCTCCCAAAAAAATAGTTCCTCCATAAATCATTGCTCCAAATCTATTTTTAATAATATGCACATCACATTAACTATCTATAGTTTCTGTAGGCTTTTTCACTATTTTTGGTCTGTTGACATTAAATTTTGGATGACAGTGGCGATTCTAGTTGAGTTTAACATGTCCTTCCATGTTGGGGCAGGGCAGCTCAACGACCACGTTCCTCCGTGTATTTATTACATAACTCTGCAGGCTGCAATAGGGAGTTCAACCCGCGCTAATAGAGGCCTATATGGTCGTAAAGTAGGCTACCCCCATGGTCATTTTGTTGTTGTTTCACCTTGAATTATTCTGCCAATATGTTTCGTTTCTTTATGAGATGCAGATATGGCGAGTGGTGTTGCACTGGCGATGAACAGCATTGAGTTTCTGTTAAAAAACAATTTTTGAGAGGTTAAAATTGGAAAAGAAGTTAGCCATCAAACAACTTGAACCAGAAAGACCGGACATAAACACTGTCCAACAAATGAAGGATAGGGGGAAAACTTACAAGTTAAGTTATGTTCGTTGATGTTGACTTGCATTCTGTGTGGCCTGGTTATAGTAGCCTATCTACTTTTTTTACTTTTCATTTATTCATTTGCACCGCACTTGTGCCTATGTTGTCTATAGGCTATTGACAGAAAAAGAAGACAGGAATTTGAGATTATTTGGATGGAATTGTTTAAGCATAGGCTATAACCTATAGATTTTCTGTTTGTGAAATTACATTATCCTACATGATTACATTGGTCTAAAGGCCTGATCAGACTTTTATTTCTGGGTTGTTTTTTTGTTTTGTTTTTTTTTTTTATACATTTATTTGCACACGTTAAAATAGGCCTACAGACCGTAATGAGAGAAAAATAGCCTACGGTCGGTTTTCAGCAGGTATTTTTTATGTTCTTTAGCCGATTGTTGGAATAAACTGGAGGAATAACTTCTCTATAATGTCAAATTTGTCCTATAAAATTCTGTTTGAGCTAAAGATGATTCAGGCTTTGTAGACCTGGTTGGTGTTTCCATTGTTAGCCTGACATCATGCAAGTGTTGCTGCTGACACTTTCAAAGCACACACAATAACATTAGGCTGTTAGCCTCTTTATTTTTGTTCATAATTAGTTTAGTTAGCATGTTTTAATGTAGCTCAAAAAGACACATTAAAACACATATAAATTGTGGGTGTGGTCATAGGCCAGTAGTTTCTGCCCCACTGAAATTGAGGCTTACCGCACGCTACTGGTTAGAACATGAGCAAGAGGCAGAATAGCGAGAAATATGTCTATTATCATGATATGGGATTCAACCAAATGTATTAGAGATTAGAAAAATACATAAATGACATGTAAATACTAGTACAAATGTATAAATGACATGTAAATACTAGTACAAATGTATTGAAATCAAATCAGGGACATTGTGTTGATTTGAGGTAAATATGTTGTGGAGCAGATGGTGTAAATCCAGCAGAGACAGGGTTAAAGGTCACCAGTGACAGCCGTTCAATTACAGATAGACTTGCGTTCTTAGGAAGTCTGTTTTCTGGGACTGTTCTGACCAAGACCGTACTCTGCACTGTCAACATCGTATTCCCAGATACTGAGAAACGGCCATAGCGTTCCTGAATCTGGGTTCCACCTTTATCAGGGCTCGGTTCCTACCTTCAGAGGAGTTACAGAACTGTGACAGAAGTGGAACCAAATGATCCACCATTTAATTTACACAGACAATGTTCAGGAATAAAGGGGAAATATTCCAGGAACAGAAGTTAGGTGTTAAAGGGGCTAGTGACTCCACCGTCCATGATTTGAAGTTCCAGTCCTCCCTCTGGGTTGACTGGATGGTGACTGGATGAGACCACTGCATTAATGCTAGACTTCGTCCTGTGCAGTAGGAGGCGCTGTAGTTCACCCCCCCACACATACACACTCACCTCACATACACTGATAATGCCCTCTACAGACTGTTACACCAACTCTGAGCAATAATCCAACTCCGTGGGTTTACAAATGAACGTTTGCCTTTGCGTGGCTACCGCAGCCTGGATTGTGCATTCCCCTTGGAGCTTAACTGGAACTCTGGACTTTTGTTTATCTTTTTGTTTTGTGCACACTGTAAATATTGTATGCAACCTTGTATATAAGTCTTTAATATGAATCACATCTTTCACTATATTATTGTTTCTGTCTTGTTTCAAACAGTCCATATTCCTCCCTGAGCCATACCATAGTTCTTCTGTTAATAGCCTATTATTGTCTATTACCCATTTATTACATCTAAGTCATATATGCTACACACACACATACACTAAAATCAAACTCATTGGGTCTTTGAGAAAAGCTATTATGTTTGAGTTATTGAAGTTAAAGATACTGTAGAACATCCTGGAAAAATGGTTCGAGCAAGCTGCATTTTGAAAATACACAATTTTTAAAAGTCCAAACCCCTTTCTTAGACTTCCCCTCGAAGCCACGCCTCCGGAGTACCAGAACGCACAGTGCTTGTTCCCGAGGGTTCACGAGCGCTGCACCCCCTGCATCAATTGCCCCCCAGTCCACGGATCCATGCGTACCTCTGAATTCAGGTCTGTTGATCAGTTTATTAGATTAGAAGTTGGACTTTTTACTTGTTATTTTGATATGTGTTCTAAGTAATCTCAGCCTAGTAAGAACAGCTGACTGCAGTCTGACTGATGTCAGGCTAGTAACCCACTAAAGTTTGCTGTGAATGCTGTAATCTGCATTTCACTCTTATGTTTGTTGACAGAACAGCCCCAGTTCATACCTGTCTGACTAACATTACATTCCCTAGTGATTTTATGTTAGTGACAAAACAGTTTTCCGGTGAACTTTACATCCTAATATTATAGCTAATATAGATAGCCAAGTTCTGTCTTTGTTTCCTGTACAAGTGCTTCAAGCTTCTGAGAACACGTGATTCCGTACACAAAGAGGGGTACGCACAGAGGGGGGAGGGACAAATGGCAGTTGAGTTTGATAGACATATCACTTTTCAATAATTTTGATGGGCCAGTTAAAAAGATTGGATGGTGTTTTTTCAGTCCTGTCCATTCCACAGGTGACTTTTTTTTTTTTTTTACATTTTTGTGTTAGAGCATTTCATTAATTGGTTGCAATCAGGGTGTGAAGGGGATTTTAAACAATATAGTAAAAATGCTCCAGGAAAACATCTCCTACCTCACCTTTAATGATAATTATTTTCAGGTTTATTTGTAATTTAGTTTCAAAGGAGACTTGTTTAATATAAGACAAGGTTCAGTTCATGTCACACACAAATACCCGGTGGGCATGTCTTTCAAAGGTTTACTTTGGACTCGGTCATTTAAGTTCATTTCAGCTTTGCCTTGTGTATTTTACAGCAGGAGTTGAATCGGTTCTTTTACTTTCAGCAGAACATCTTCAACAATTCCTTGAAGTTCTGATGGAGTACAGAGTCTGTGGTAGTGGGACTCCAGGGTTTTCTGTCTTTTCTTTCTGTCTTTGTGTAATTTTGACACTAACCATGACAGAGTTGAGACTCCCACCTCCCTCCACTAGGGGTCTGTGTCTCTTTTGGGGTCTTTGAACCATGGGTAGATGGAAGTGGAGCTGAAACAGGAGCTTTACTGCACCATAAGAATGAATGAAGTCAAAGAGTTCTGTTAAAAATCCTTCACAATATTTATCCTGTAGAAAAAACTTTAGAACGATTCAAACTTCACATAGAGTCCAGCTGTGACTTCTGCCAAACTGAAGCAGAACCCATAACCCTTCTGTTCTATCACTGCACTCATAGTCAAGACCTTTGGACTCATATAGAACAACTCATTCGTAATAAAATAGGTCATGTGATCAGCCTCCAGGAAAGCCACACCCTCTTCAACTTTGAAAACTCATCCATTCCCAAAGACCTTTGCCCGCTGATACAAACCCTTAAAAAAACCTACATTTCATATTCATCAAACCAAATAAGCACCACTTTGAAAAGAAAGTAAAGCAATATTTGAACACAATAAAACATGTCTTTAACCAAAAATCTACTCCAATATGTAACTCTGTTTGTAAATATTTAAATTCTGAGGATTGAAAACCACCTCAAAGTTTCCCAGTGTTTCTAATTTAAGTTGTTTTATTCTATTTCCTCTTGTTTTGGTATAATTAATTATTTTTTTCTCCTGTCTCTAATATTTAATGTTTATGATTCAGATATGTGTCGTTACCCTTTCCAATCATGTTAGCCTGGCTTATTTATTGCTTCTGTTATTTAGACAACGCCTGTAACCATCAATGTACTTGATTCTTAAATTCAATAAAAAAAAAAAAGTTTACTACACCATCAAATAAGAACAGGAAGTCAGAGCCATGTGATGAACAGGCTTTGACACCTATTTAACCCTAAAGACCCAAACATTCGCCAGTGACCCAAACCATCTACTGATGTAAATAATACATTCAGTGAACAAAAATGAATAGAAATGTTTACAAAATTATAAATAACATGGAAAAAAAGCAAAAAAAATGGATGAAAATGAAGTAAAAAAAGAATAAAATAAGCTACAAAATACACAAAAACAGCCAAAGTGATCAATAAAATGAAAAAAAAAACAAAAACTGAATAATACGTCAACAAAATGATTAACAACAAGAACAAATTACTGTAGAAAAAATAATAAACCCATGGAGTTTGATCAATGACAGTGGATGGACATGTTCACTTACTGATATATTTGCTGAAAAAATCCCTTTTTCTTCAGTTTTCTCTGTTTTGATATAATAACCTTTGAATTTACTGTGAGCTTTAATGAACATCTACATGATCAGGGAATGAAATATAGAAAATACAGGATTTACACTGAGAAAATGCAAAATACAGAGGATAACATGAGAATAAATGGTGATAAATCACTTAAGAAAAGATAAATAGAAAGAACAGTTCATCTAGGTACTCACCCAAAAGTAGCAGTGGGTCTATAAAGGGCTCATATTTATGTAAACCCACTTTTATTAGTCTTTGGTTCATTTATTTGTGTATTTGGACCTAATAGTTCATAAAGTTTGAAATTGCAAAGCAATCTTTATATTCATTTGGGAAAAAATCCAGTGCATTTCTACAACTTGTTGCAATTCCTTCTTAATTTGTTATGTCTATAACTAGTTATGTCATGATATTTGCACATATAAGGTCAAGACTTCCGACAAACATTTCTCCAAGTACGACATAATTGTTCATCAGCAGCAGCGGTTGTAGTTCATACTGAAAATATGTCCAAACTTCGAGCCTATTACCTAAAATGTTCAGTTATTGGTTGCAGAGCAGCACAGCCAACAACCTGGTGGGGGTGGGGCCTGAAGTGGCTCATTTACATTTAAAGGGCCAGCACTCAAAACCACCTTTCTAGTGTCATTACTCAGAAATAGGGTTGAAGATGGACCTGTGGAGTTGAATTAATGAAGAATTCAGACCCAAGCATAGGAGTTACAGTTTATGTAGACCACAGATAAATGTTTGAAAATGCAGAATTCCATTTAAAAAAAAATAAAAAATCCCTCCTTTAAGGGTTGAAGAGGATCGATACTGAAATACAACCGTTACAACAACAGCCCTAAAACCCCCCACCCTCAGTCGAACCATGACCTGTAGACCTGTGACTGAATGGATTCTTTCCACGTTCAACCGTCAGGAACAGGATTTCTACAATAATAACAGAGGCAGGATCAGTTCAGAAAAGGCTGTGGAACTTTGAATAAACACAAGGTTTTTTGACTGTAAAACTGAATTAAAAATCAACTATTAAACAACCAAACGTCTTATGGTTTATTTCCCATAATGCACCGGGTGCCACCGTCTGGTGGCAGCTGGAAGCATTAGCTGTTTCTCAATACCAAGTTTGACGAGTCTAGTCTTGGTCAAAACGATCCCATAGGTGGGACTTCTTGTTAACTCCAGTCTGTCTAATTGAACGGCTGGTACTGGTGACCTTTAACCCTGTCTCTGGATTTGTCATCTGCTCCAGAATGTACTTACCTCAAACCAACACAATGTCACTGATTTGATTTCAGTACATTTGTACTAGTATTTACATGTCATTTATACATTTTGTATACTTTTCTAAACTGTTTTACATTTGGTTGAATCCCATATCATTATAATACTGATGTATTTCTCATTATTCTGCATCTGGCTCGTGCTCTAACATTGTATCACATCATCTCATTACAGTCATTTAGTGAAGTCAACATTTATGAATTCAGTTTTCACAGAAGCCACTGTTGCATTTGACAGTAGCATCTATATATATATATATATATATATAGATATCTACATCTATATCT
>JAPQRP010050093.1:0-11255 GCA_037367295.1 Apogon hyalosoma
ATCATCATATTTGTCCAAACAAATGTACCTTTAGTTGGACCAGGCATTAAAATGAACAAGAAATTGAAGAAAACAAGAGTGGACTAATAATTTTTTCCGCGACTGTATATGCATTGTATTGTTGGCCATAGTTCCCACCCTGGGGTTGACCCCCCCACCCCCACCACCAAAAAAAAAAGGATCACAAAAGGGGTTTCAAGGCTTTTTCGGCTAAGACGAGTGAGTTGCACACAGTAAATTAAATCATGACACACTTAATAATTAAAAGTCTGTGCAGACCTCCACCAAGGCCAATGTTCCACTCCTTTTCTCATACCACAATATTATTAAACCACATCATGACATGTTTTCTGCCTTTTTGTCTGTTGGTGCTACTGTTTAGCATGACTTGTTGCCATGGTAACAGCAGTCTTATTTCTAATTAGTCATTTGATGAAGACTTTTACATAGGGGGTATGACAAAATGGAAACTCAGTGTGCACATTCACAAATACATTGCATTCAAACTACAAGTACCAACAATGTGAATGTACAACATTTGCCGCACTTGACTGATATAATGTCCAAAGAGAAATTCAAGAAGTTTTGAGTTCATGTATTAAAGCTGTGTCTTCTCCATCTTGCTTTCTCACTGCAGAATATCAATACCAATTAATCAGCCATCAATCACACGCACATATTTATGCAAACATAATTGTATAACTATACCTACTAGAACATATCTGCATTTAGATAAGTTTATAGACTATATTATTGATAATTATAGCAATCAACTGGGGTAAATAACAGAAAAACAGGATAAAAGTCACATTATTTATTTGAATTTTATTAATTTCTCATTCATAGCAATGGCAGAGTGGGCAATTTGTTTGATGGAACAGTATCAGAGGCCAAATATTTAACTGTGCCTATTTTTTAGTTGTATTTTCTAAATGGCAATCATAATATTGTATCTAATATGTACAATATTCATATAAAGAACCACTAAGTCTGTCAAATAAACGTAGTGGAGTAAAAAGTACAGAGAAACCTGGTTGCCATGGTTTTACGCACCTTGAAGAGCAAGAGGACAAATGAAAAATGAGTAAAAAGAACACCTTTAGATGTGATGTATGAAGTATATAAAAATGTAATAAAAATACCTCCCTACCTACCAGTGTATCTGGTCCACATCCCATACCGTCCTTTAGCGGATTAAGCTATCATAGAAAATGAATGAATGAATGAATGAATGAATGAATGAATGAATGGTGTAGTCCCAAGCATTAACTTAAAAGTGCTACACTTCAATATATTGTCATACAGCCTTTACATATAACAACCCATGCTGTTTACATCTGAATGACATTTACATATGAAAGCCTCTGTATGAAAATGCTGCAAAGCTGAAACTTGATTTCCCATACTCGGGTACTGAAGGAAGGATGAAAAAAATATCGAGCGCTTACGAAAGACAGACGCCAAATCAGTTGTTTCACACATTAGAGCATAATATTTCTGCTTTGAAAGAACTGTTGAAGTGATGACGAGGTCGTATTTGGCTTTGAGGAGTTTTTTATCCTTCAAGATGAAAGCTCCTGCTGTATATAAAAGGGAATCAAACACTGCAGCTCTGTGGGAAGAAGTGAGTGGACCTCAGAGGGGACGACTCAGCCCACACTGATACAAACCCGGCAATGAAAATACAAACTTGCCGTTGTTGCTTATTTGGATGCTGAATGCAGAGACAATTGCTGAAGGTCTTTTGAGGCTAACCTTGAGTCCACATCTAATCTACTATTTAACTGAGGTTATTAACAACCTAAATGCATTGACTGCAAAACTGGTTCCCTTGTTTTGAAGGTTGGCAGAGGCAAAGGATTTGTTAGACTTGTTATGAGGAGTAAAACATGTGACTGAGGTTGCACATTCATGGTAGATATCAATAACATTTGTTATTTAACCCCTAAAGTCCCAAACATCCACCAGTGTCCTCAACCATCTACTGATGTAGATTGTTTAATACCTATTGATCCAATAATCCTACCAATCTATGTAAATAATTGGTATAAAATTCACTTTGTTGTTTTTTCATGGTCATCAAATATGACCCATTTGGACGTTCAGAGGCTCCGTAGTTACCGTGGAAACACTGTCATCACCAGTAAAACCCATGGAGTTGGATCAATGACAGTGGATGGAAATACTTAGTTTAGGCTCAGTTTCTGATATTTTTTGGCTGAAAAAGTCATGTTTTCTTCATTTTTCTCGGTTTCTGATATTATGACAACTTTAATCTGAGCTTTTATGACCATCTATATGATCAGTGAATTAAATATGGGAAAACACCCGATTTTCCTTGAAAAAACACAAAATACAGAGGATAATATTACAATAATTGGTGATAACTTAAGAAAGGTTAAGTAGGGTCAATGGGGAAGTTTAATGTGGTATGGCATCCTTTTATTTTTTATGTAGAACAGCTGACAATGTACCTTGACTCTGGATAATGTGTACTGTGCACAAAGTGACTGGATAACTACATTGTGGAACCCTTTCATTTTTTGGTTGTTTGTTTTTTTTTTGTTTTGTGGCGTCTTATACCTCTGCTATATGTCTCAGTGTTTGTCTTATATTTTTGTATGTTTGAAATATATAAAAAAAAAAAATCCATTAAAAAAAAAAAAAAAAAAAAAAAAGAAAGGTTAAGTAGAGACAAAAATTCATTTGTGAACTGCCACAAAAGTAGCACTGGGTTTTTCTGGGTTAATACAGTTTTGTGCCATCATGGTAAAGTTGCAGGATACTCTTCCTCACTCCTATTTTACTTGTAACAAATCTTGTCCAAAGCAAACCCAGATGAGGAAAACAAAGGCCCCCGGGTCCAGAGTCTTAGAGGTCCACCACTTCCTCAGTCCAAACACGCTGAATCCAGGTCTCCAGTTGTAGGTTTTCAGTGTGGGCGACAATCTGTTGGAAACATCTGTAACTTATTCAGGATCTACACAGCCTGATCGAGGTACTGAGGACAGAATCAACACCTGTCAGTCAGAGGGTGACACAGGGGTACATTTTCACATTTGTCTGGTCTCAATCCCACATCAGAATCCCAGTCCTGTTCTAAAGCGAGAATGGTGATTTTTGTTCCTTCCTGTTCTCGTGAGCAAGAGAGTTTGAGTGGTACATAGGTAATAGAGAGTTGAAGACCAGAAGACCCTTCCAGTTGTGGCTCATGGGACCTTATTTCCGAAAAAAAAAAAAAAAAAATTGTATTGCAGTCAGTGATGAAAAAGAATGAATTTTTTGATCCTCTTTGAATTGTGCATCATTTACACATACTATGTCCAGGCTGAAAACGGCTCTGTTTAACTGTGCCTATAACAACTGAAAGGAATATATCTTCTCTTCTTTTTTTACTTTATTTTAATTTAATTACCTATTTTAATTGATTGTTATTTATGTTTTACTGATTATGTTTTAACTGTAATTGTGTGTTTTTAGAATTGTCTTTTCCATTTTTGTAAAGCACTGTGAATTGCCCTGTGTATGAATTGTGCTATACAAATAAACTTTGCCTTGCTTTGCCTATGTTTGACCATTTAAAGTATCATTTTTCAAGTCATTCAAGTTTGTGATCAAACTATTGATGAATCAAACTGTAAAAATAAACACAAAGATAACACACTTATTTACTCTCTGACCATGATCTATTCAGAGTTACTGAAGACGTCGCTGCAGCGTCACCATAACCAGACCTTAAATGGGAGCATACCTATGTTCCCTGGTACCTATGGTTCCCCGAGAAAAAAAATATTCATCTCTATGATTGCTTTACACTGTATTCATCAGAGACGAAGGCCACATAATATATAAGAATTAGGGCTGTCAAAATTAACGCACTGACGTGGATTAATCCATCATCATAATTAATCTGATTAAAATTTTTAACGCAATTAACCCAAATAGAGCCCAGTATTACTCTGAACATCTCTGGCAATGCATTTGGGGCAGTTTGTCTGAGTAGAGTTAGCGTCGCACACGTGCAAATGGGCAGTTGATCCGGTAGTGACAGGCAACAGAACCAACCCATAAAGATGGAAGATGCAAAACAGCACGTTGGCCTCTGGATGGAAATATGAGGACAAAAAAAAATGTTGGAACAGTTGTTTCAAGTTGTTTTGTTGAAACTGTTGAAGGTACATGTTAGGTGCATATATTCTCTTCTTTCTTGAGTCTGTTTGCTCATGCAAAATGAAACATGGTTAATATGGATTAAAAATGAATGATATTTAATTGTGATTAATCGAAAGCAATCCACAGCAACCCTGTGATTAATCTGATTAAAAACGTTAATTGTTTGACAGCACTAATGAGAGTACTGAAAAAACTAAGAATCTGAATCCAATAATAATCGCTCACATTGATAACTCAAACATGTTTCATCTATCACACAGTTCTTTCTTTGCTTTGATAATAAATACAACAGATCTAGATAATCCAGGTCTAAGAATCAAGACGGACCTAAAAACTAACTGGTAGCTTTTAGAAGAAATCACATTAAAAAAAATCTACAAGTTTATTAGGTTCATCAGTACAATTTATGCGTAGCTGTCAAGGTGTGTTAGCAGTAGATTAAGTTCTTAGGCCTAGGTCTTTGCCCATATCCTACATAACAAACACATGCTAGATTTATATCTGTAAACATAGGTACAAGTCATTGTCAAAGATTTAGGTAAAATGAGCCGAAGCAGCAGCCATTATAGTGTTTGAATAGAGCATTAAAACCAAACAACAAAAGGATTTATATAAAAAGAAAGTCAAACATTCGAAAAGGAGCAGGATGACGTTTAACCTCTAATGTCCCACCCCCGTACCCCATCCTTCTACCTACCCTAAATTCCAATGTCAAATCCCATGAGTAACTCAAACATCCTACACATAACAGACTAAGTTCCGACTAAGCACAAAACACAAACGTGCTGTACATATCAAAAACGTCCACGTCGCAACTCCATTTCACATCAAAATAAACTCTGTCCCTTTTGTAGCAGTAATAGTGCACATATCAAAAACAAAATAAACTCTGTCCATTTCATGACAATAATGCACAAAAATAAAATGTCCAGTTCTTAGCAATAATATACATATCAAAAATAAACTCTGTCCAATTCATAACAATGATACCCATATAAAAAAGGGAAAAATAAACTCTATTTCATAACAATAATACCCATAAAAAAAAAAACTCTATCCATTTCATAACAATAATACTGATATAAAAAAACAAAAATAAACTCTATCCATTTCATAACAATAATACTGATATAAAAAAACAAAAATAAACTCTTTCGTAACAATAATACCGATATTAAAAACAAAATAAACTCTATCCATTTCATAACAATGATACCCATATAAAAAAAAACTAAAATAAACTCTATCCATTTCATAACAATAATACCCATTTAAAAAAAACTAAAATAAACTCTATCCATTTCATAACAATAATACCGATTTAAAAAACCCCAACATAAAGTCTGTCCATTTCATGACAATAATACCCATATAAAAAAAATGAAACTTTTTCCATTTTATAACAATAATACCGATATAAATAAGAAAAATAAACTCTGTCCATTTCATAACAATAATGCTGATAAAAAAAAACAAAAATAAACTGTCCATTTCATGACAGAGTTAATGATACATATCACATGGGACAAGAGACGCAGTCCACTGAGCCATTTAACACGGAACAAAATGTTTCTTTACTATTTTTGCCACAAACTACAACTTTTTTGACTTGTAAAATGATCCTTTAAATTGAAAAACATCATACGTGTTAATGACGGCACAATTCTGCTGACATTACATTTTGCAACGGAGGTGATTTTTGAGTATTATTATTCATTCAAAGAAGTGCATGTTTATGTATAAAAACAGATCTATTGCTTATTGATGTTTTTGTCTTGTCGCATAAGCCTCTGCTGTATAATATCTATATAACACATGCTTGCAGCCATATCTGTCTGGGCCACTGGCAACAACATTATTCTGCAATGTATAACACGTACTGCCGCACCTCCACCGATGCAGTCCTAACACCCATTCATCCATAAATCACACACATCCTCTGATGTTTGATGACTGCTCTATAGGTAGACCAAGAGCAAACAGTACCATATGTAACCTGTATGTAATATCGTACAGGATTCCCACACATCCTGTCATGCAAAAGCCAGTAATACAACAGACTTGTGCTTCCTGAATACAAATCGATACTTTTCATTGTATAAACACCTTGAAGACAAGACTGTACGCCTTATATTCTATAATGTGGGAGTAATCTGAGAGCCTACCTCGTGGACAAAAACAGGATGTGAGGACTGTGATTATTAAATATAAGCTTTGATTTGGAAACAATAGCCTTCGGGCTTATGTCCAAAATGTTGTTTTTATCTCTTCTGCCAAAGAAAAACATTACATGGGTCCAGTTTCACAAAGACAGACCTTTCAGGTTTCAGAGCTAAATAAAAGACAGACATCAGACAGGTTTCTAAATTTGTATTTTGCTCATTTTGCCGTTTTGACTGTAAAATAGAGCTAATTCGCTTTGAATACTGGGTGAATTAAGGGTTTTTGTTTTTTTTTCAACAAACATGACTAATTGTGCCATCAAAACAAACTATTCAGCTCAGTTTCTTCACAAAACACGTTAAAATTGCAGTAACTCATATTTCTTAGCAACACTAGGAAGAACTATATAAATATCTTTCAGCATACTGTAATTTAAGATGATACGAGACTTCTGCATCGACTACCCTGTGTTTTTGGGCCATAAAATAAAACATCTCTTACATGATGCAGGTTTTTCATCACAGGTAGGCACTGAATACATGTTTGACATGATTCAGTCTAGTCTAGTCTCTTAATTTTCCAATTATAGCATGAAATGGAATCAGGTTAATCTGTATTTATATTTAGCTTTGTGATTTGGACTGAGACGAGAGCGCTGCAGAAGGACAGGGTGTATTATTCTGGTATTTTTCCCCGTTACAAGATATTTTACTGGAAAAACCCAGGTGTAATATTTGTATCACCTTGCTCAGAAAAGATGTGATAACATTTTGGAAAAACTAGGTCAAAGTTTATGTTTTTATGAATTTTTAAAATCTTTTTTTCCTATTTACTTATAATGGCTGAAATTTGTGTATACTGTCTATGTCTGTGCTGACATCATGATGACATCAGCTGGATCGATGCCAAAATAAGCTACAATACATGCAAGGGGCGGGGCTTGTTGTGCCTGGCACCACTCGTTAGTAAAGTATTACAAAGGTAAAGGTAAACAAAGAAAAAGGGGAAATGAAAAGAAGTCAGTCAGGCTGATAATTCAAAAGTTGACACTTTTCTTATTGCTTTTTTCTACTGAGGATTCAACAGTGAAACTGGACTGACACCACAGACCATATTTAAGCACTTTAGACACAGGGTATAATGTTGTATTTATGTAACCATTCTGAGGTTATTGTGTGGTTAATTTATTTTACAAAATCTCCCTATTGACAATTTTTACACACTCTCAACAGCTGAAAATTCATTCATTCATTCATTCATTCATTCATTCATTATGTGAACCCGCTTTATCCTCACCAGGGTCTCGGGGACAGTAAAAAATGTTAGGTAAAATAGTAAACTATCAGTTTTGAGGCTGCTAAACTCATAGTTTACCTGGGTTTGTCTAAGCTGAGGTGGAGACGAGGGTGGGGCAGATGAAGTTTGCTCAGTTTAATCACCTTCGGGCTCTTTTTACGGCAAACAGATTTTTGAAGAAAAGTAAAGATAAGTCGCTTTATCTTCTAAAGGTCAAACTTCTCTGCTAAATGCATCCGGTTCCTACTTTGCACCACTGGTTTTTGCTTGTTTTAGCAATTTGCCCTTTTGTTTGTTAGCAGATACCTTCTATTTTCTGCTGTTTGTCCAAACTGAAATTTCCCTCAATCATCACCTGACTCATCATCATCATCGTCATCATCACTGTTGTCGTCGTCATCATCATCATCATCATCATCATCATCATCATCATTATATAATCACAATATTTTCATTGCAACTTAAGTAAAAACATATCATTTCTTTTTTCAGTACATAATTTGATAATATATTATTATATTACATCATTATATATTCTAATATAGTTATAATTAAGCCTAGGTCCAACTGTAAGGTCGTCAGGAGAAGCAGATCTCTGTCAATAGTTCATTCTGTTCTTGCCCCACAATATTATTAAACCACCAACAAACAAACCTCCCATTATGACCCATATTTTCCTCCTACTGGTGCCACTGATTCGTCAAAGATGATCTAAGTAAAAATGGAAGATGCCAAACTCTGGGCGTAAACACATAACAATTTCGGGGTCTTTGAACTGGGTTCAGAGTCCTGTGAAGTGGCTCCGTTCCATAAGGAAACTCCTATTTTTGCTCATGGACCACACATGCACTTTTATGTCCCTTTAAACCAGAGATGTCAAACTCATTTTCTTTCAGCTCAATTTGATCTGAAGTGTAAAACAATAGCATAATAGCCTAGAAATCATGTCAACTCCAACAACTTTTCTCTGTTTTAGTGTAAAACAGACTAAAACTAAGACTTAAAATAGCATTAAAATGATGAAAATACTTTTACATTTACAAAATATCCAAACAAAGATATGAATAACCTGAAAAAAATGAAATTTCTAAAGAAAAATCAGTGCAGTTTAATAATAATATGCCTCATCTTATCGTTTATACATCTGCATTATGGATCAGATCTACAAAGACACAAAACATTTAATAACAGGCAGAATATTGGTAAAATTGCACTGAATGTTCTTAAGAAATTTCAGTTTCGTCAGGTTATTCACATTTTCTTGGTAAGGATAGTTTGTTAATGCAAATATTTACATAATTGTATGTTTTTTACCACTAAAATAAAGACAAAAATTTGGAGTTATGATTTATAGGTATAATATGTTATTATTTTTTCAAATTAAACCAAGAAGAAACTTTGAAATCATTATTTATAGGTTGTTATTAATTATCTTTAGACATTTCAGGTTATTCTAATTTTTTTGATGCGTAAATATTTTTATAATTTAATGTTATTTTTTGTGCTAAAACAAAGACAACATTTGGAACTGTCATTATTTATAGATTATTGTTATTATTTTACTTGAGATCACAACTGTGCCGTACGTGGCCCCTGAACTAAAAGGAGTTTGACGTCCGTGACTGTTAATATTTTTTCAAATTCGTCCTGCAGGCCGGATTGGAACCTTTGGCGGGCTGGTTTTGGCCCCCGGGCTGCATGTTTGACACCCCTGCTTTAAACCATCAAAATCAATGTCAAAAACTATCACAAATCTCTACTGATATAGAGAAATCTGCTGTTGTACCACAGAGATTAAGGCGACAGTTGGTGGAGTTTGTCTGTTGGATAATCCACGCTCAAATAAACAAATATAATCTAAAGAGAACATACTGTAATCAGTTTATGAAGGACGTCGTGTGGATTCCGCTAAAATGTTTGGGACAGAGAAAAGATATGTTGTGAAGCTGAAGTATGTTGAAGTCTGATGTTATGAGAAATGAAATGATGAGAAATGCTGCGTAGATGGGATATCGACGGTACGATTCCAGCAAATGTGCGACAAGTCAAACAAAAACTAAGCAATCTGACGAACAGCTCACAGCATGTGTCGGAGCCGACCGAACATCATGTATCTGGAACGCTGTGTCTAAAACCAAGTACAACACATCCCAAGACGACTGAATAATAAAACAGTGGTTCTAATCTGCAGGAGTAGATAAGACTAAGTTCAACAGAGTGATGATGCTTCTGTCTGTATATTTTTGCTGTGTGGTAGCGTTGTAGTCCGCCCAAACCAAATAAGACCTGAGTGTGTCAATACCGAAACAAGACCAAGACCAAGGGAAGTCCAAGTCCAGACCAAGACCTGATCAGATGCATAGAGAGCCAGACCTACTCAGATCCCAATTTGCGTGTACTAATATGTGTGTGCAATCCAGAATTTTGTGTGTGGGGTTGAACCTTGTGTTGCAGGTGATTCACTAACATTGCTTGTGCAAAATTACAACAGGTGCAAAGTCTAGGAAACTGCCCTATTTAAATGAGGATTTTACGTGCGCTACTGGAGACAGTACACTGGAAAAACTGCTCTGGGATCAGCCAGCACTAATGGTAACTGTGCTGAAATGATCCAGATGCATGGAAATGTAACGTTGGAGGAGTTTTGTTATAGAAGGTATTGCATGACTCATTCATTCATGTATTTTTCATTTTAGAGGTGTGTGTGTGTGTGTGTGTGTGTGTGTGTGTGTGTGTGTGTGGGTGTGTGTGTGTGGGGGGGGGTTGGATTGAATGACTGTCAGGCGCACATATATTTGTCACACTGTAGCCTAATGTCGATGCGTATTTTCAATCACAATCATTACATCAAGTGGAAAAGAGTCCTGTAAAGTGTGTGTGCGTGTGTGTGTGTGTGTGTGTGTGTGTGTGTGTGTGTGTGGCGGGGGGGGGTCTCAATAATTTCTTCTTCGCTCATTCTAAAAGTGTTCACACAAGGGTGAAAAATGAATCTCATTACATCACTTCAGTGTCTCCTTTTTGCAACAGTAATCTCTTCCATATGTCCGCAATTACGCATCCAAACCGTTTGCACCTCCCTTTGAGACCTGTTAAAAGATAGATGCAGTTTCTATCAGCAAAATTGCTTTCGGGTTTGACAAATCACTTTGCGTGTGCTAAAATAATATATTACATTTTCTCCTACCGGCACAATTGCGTGTAAACACCCCATATTGCATATTCATTGTGGCAAAAGTACTAACTGGATGCAGAAGCGCTATTTTGCACCTTTGAAAAATGCAACCCTTAGTGCTACTGTTGGTAAATCAGTTGGTACTTTTTTTTGTGTGTGTGCAATGAGTTTGCACACGTTTTATACATGCAAACCTTTAGTAGATCCGGCCCTATATGTCGTAACGATTAGCACTGATTCACCTCAGTCGCTCTCAAAGGTCACACATATTCAATTAGCTGTACATATTAAGTCTCTAAATGTTAACTATCTCAGGTATCTAGGTGTCAAACACATGCAAATTAAACTAGCACCGCTCTTATGAATGTTTCACCTTTGCTAAACCCACTTTTATTAGTCTGTGGTTCATTTATTTGTGTATTTGGACCCTAATAGTTCCTACAGTTTGAAT
>JAPQRP010050094.1:0-11251 GCA_037367295.1 Apogon hyalosoma
CATTGTCACGTTGGAACATCCAAGACCGTCCCATGTGCATTCAGTCAGGGTATGTAAACTTATGAGCACAACTGTATAACGCGATTTCATGGGATCAGTCTGCTGATTGTGTGAAATGAAGATTCAACGGAAGTTAAAAGTATTTCAAGTAAATCTGCGCACATTTCTATGAAGGAAAAATACCCCATTACTGTAAATGTCTCTTAACATTGACATGAACCTGGTTTGGATTATGACTGAGGACAAGGTCTTAGTTTTCTGTCAATTCACTGAAAAAAATGAGGACATTTTCTTCTATGTGTTGACCTTGCAGATAAAGAACGAAGTAAAATTTAATCAATGCAAAGGCACAATTGAATAAACCACTGCTCAGCAATGTTTCAGAGAATATTTCACTTTTCCATGTGCTTCTTTCACATATTTAATTTCTTTCGAAACTTCACTCTCTTAACTGTTAAAAACTATTTCTGGACCCTCCTTTTATCATCAAGTTTCATACCACATCTTCACACACATACATCTTTGTGGAAAGTTGTAAAAGCACGAATCAAGTAGCTTTGGAAAACTGAGAATCTCATGGTTCAGACACAATTTAAAGGTTCACTGTGTAATCTATAGTGGCGTGAAGTGAACTCAATCTCCCCTGCTGTGGTTTTTAAAGACAGAAAAACCTTATTTAGAGCCACTTTGACGGGTCCACACTCAAACATAGTAAAAGATATTTATTTCATTCCTCTGAATCTTACACGTTGAACTTTTAACCCATAAAGACCCAGTGCTACTTTTGTGGCAACTTTTCTTAAGTGATTTATCACCATTTATTCTAATATTTTGCCCAGTATTTTCCATTCTTAAGTGAAAATCAGGTATTTTCCTACATTTCTTAGACTTCCTCCCACTCTTTTTCGAATGTGCGAATGAAGTCAGTTTATTTTTACTTCTAATAAAGATGTATGCGAGATATATCCCATGGACTTTAAAAGTCCCTTAATTATATATTGACCCTTGTGTAGTAGTAGTCGTAGTAGTTTATTTGGTCATTAATTACTAAACAACAAACAAAAACAACATATCTATTGTTCCATATACAATGCGACCGAAAGGGTTTAGGCCGAAGTAAAGACTTATTTTGCCGAACCCTATTTACAGTGAACGCAGTGTTTCCACAAGAACACAAACATCAAAAGAAAAAAAAAAAAAAAAACCAACAAACCTTTTTTTTTTTTTCCTCAATGTAATCACTGCTAAATATACGACAGAAGAGAATACATATTTAATTTAAATTCAGGTAAATCATGTTCTTATCTCAACCACCATTACTGATCCTAGTCTTTTAAACAGGTCATTTCTTTAGTTAATCTTGAGCTCTATATTTTTGAATAATAGTTAATGTGTGTGTTTATAACTGACAAGAGGTGTGTGGATTTTCTGCTGTTTTAATGTTTTACACCAGAGGTCATTTTCAGAGGTTTTGAGAAAGACTAAACCTTAGTATGGGACTGCACAGATTAAAATAGATGACCCTTAGATTTATCCTGAAGATAGTGCCGATACTGATATCGGCGAGTCTGGCGTCCTTCACCCCGTTTCTCTCCCAAAGGACAGACCT
The DNA here is from genome assembly GCA_037367295.1 of Apogon hyalosoma. NCBI lineage: Eukaryota > Metazoa > Chordata > Actinopteri > Kurtiformes > Apogonidae > Apogon > Apogon hyalosoma. The sequence continues at coordinate 1,610 of JAPQRP010050094.1, forward strand.
GGACAATTACTAGGGTAGAAATCTGTAACAGGTAATGGGATTTTCTCTGCTTTTAAACGTTATTATGCCTCTCCAGGGACGTGCAGATGGTATAATACAACTTCTTATTCAGATTATAGGCACGTCATTTATACCTTTAGTAAAGATCCAACCTTCAGTCTGAGACAAAGCCACAGGATCCAAAACATACCACCGAGTAACCTTGAACATTTGCGCCCAGCAGCGTACGAGACGGAATTTTATTTTACGAGGCGTCGCGTTAGCCATAGGTGAGGCCATTTAATACAGCGATAATTACAGGACGCAATAAGACGTGTTAAAACTCCATAACCGAGCATCTCTGCGGACCGTTCTGGCAGCTAATTTGGATGGTTTTTCACAAAGTAACGTCTATTTTGAGGTGAGAATGTTACTCATGTTCCCACTTTGCATGGATACACAGCAGAATTCACATTAAAAAAAAAAAAAAAAAAAAAGAAGTGTTATCATGCCATGTGCAGTGGCAGACTTGGCAGCGTTAAATTACCACAGACGGGCTATACATATTCAGCCCACAGCAGAGGTGTAAAGCAACAATCTTGTTTCTCAACTCTGTATTCCTACCTAATGAAATTCACTTTTTGTTTTGATTCGGCTCTGAGGTGTTGGATGCAAGCATAAATGGACTAAAAACTGAACACGACTGCAGGGTGTCAGAGTTTGCTAACTAAGTGTCAGTGCCTGGCGGAATTTGTCTAATTTAGCTTTTGCCAATTACAGCAGAAAGCAGTGAAGATTAATAGGCAGGGAATTACCTTTTATTATTAACCGCCTTTATCACATTTGCATCATTACATATTTATCTTGCCATGTGTTACGCCACGTACTGTCTTTACAGATTGCAAAAAGCATCACAAGACTATAAATAACTGATGATTTGTTTCTTTAGCATTCATACTTGATGACTTTTTCTTCCCTTTTATTCCTACGTAAAGCGTGTAAATGGATAAACAAAGCATGTTATGTGCAAAAATAACAATAGAAAAAAGGGTTACCAAAGCCTATCCCACAACGCTACGTGATATTCGGTCGATTGAACCGCCGGACGTCGACCGCTGCCCAAATTCATTTTCATGCAAAACGCCGACCGCTGCCACACAGCGCCGGAATACAGCAGAGAAACAAAACAAACAGACCAGTAAATATATAAGCAGTCATGATTTGTTTTATCTGTGAGCAGTCAGGCGAGGCGTCAGGCGGCGCACGGCTGCTTTGGACTTCAATGCGTTACTGTAAAAGAGACGTTGCTAATTGTGTGTTGTGAAAGTCTCAGAGCTGCTGACACCTGCAGTCCTGCTTTCACAAAATAAATAAATAAATAAAATAAAAAAAATATTGCTGATAAAGATTAGAGCAAATACATATTTCAAGTCTACTTACCAATAAGACTACCTGCATAAATTACTAATAAGTGGTTTATAATGAGATGATTAATTTGGTTGTAAAACACTTTATGTATATCATTAATAGGCCGTTAGACCTTAGAAAATGAAAAATGAATTCCAGATGGGATGCAAAACCCGACCCATCTGTAATCGATGTTAGAGTCACAAACCCGCATGGATGAAAACGATAAAGCTCCCCAGTGATTTAACAAACTTTCACATTGAACACAAAGTTTAAATGTTTGGCTGAACTATGTGAAAGGGAGACGAGCGCAACGAGGGAACGATGCATGTTCATTAAAGTAGACGCAGCTGAGCTCCGAGGTACTGTCAGTGTCGCAAACGAGCATAGATTCAGGACCAGAAAGGAAACAAACAGTCGCACAGTCATTATTAAAGGGCACATGTAGTGAACTTTCATTGCTAACTATTTCAAAAGATTACGTATAATACTAGCGGTTCCGTCCGGTAACTTACATCATAGATCTGCTTTTGAAACCACGTGAGATGTTTGAATGTATGATTTGTATTGTATTATTTTATTTGGTATTGGTTTATTAGGCCCGAGCCCAGGCACACATGCAGGCGAGGGCCTATTAAAATCGCATGGTTCCGCTACTATTATTATTATTATTATTATTTTTGTTATACTTTCACCGCTTTGAATGTGAATTTGACCCCCTGAACGTTAACAAAAAGTCCATTTTATTTGACCACAAATTCGAGCCGGGCAAAAAAAAAAAATTATCCGAAGTAACCAAGAAAAAATATCGCAAAATGACTCGGCCACGCCCCCTCAAAAATCAAAACACATTACGTGGATAGGATAGGAGCCCTTCCCAAATTTTTTTCCATCAGGAAAAATGAAACTTGGTACATACATAGCCCCAAGATTTTTTTTTGCTTAATTCAAGATTTTTTTTTTTTTTTTTTGCTTAATTCAAGATTTTTTTTTTAGCTTAATTCAAGCAACAAAAAAAAAATCTGCCAGTGGAACAAGTGAAAATTATCTTGTTAAGATTTCTTGAAATAAGATTTTCCAGATCTATTGTCTAAAAACAAGTTCTTATATCTCACTGAAAAGTTCCTCTTTAGGTGATTCTGTCTTATTTTAAAATTAGAAATAAGAAAAATACACTTGGTAAGATCTGGACTTTTTCCCAGTGTAACTGTTATAATACAGCTGAATTAACTTTAACGGCGTTTCTATAAACTGTGGGATGCAGCAACTTGATGACAGCCTTGATTTAACAAACACATCTTTTTTTCTTTTTTTTTTTTTTGCCTGTTGGTAACGGTAGTACCTTATTGATAAACATTCTAACATATTGATGGATAAATGAAGAAAATGTTCAGAAACTAGCGAGAGCTACAGTGGTTTCCAAATATAAAAATAACATGATTGCGTTGCATGTTTGAGACTCAGAAAGCTTGGACATGTTGTTTTTCTTCTTTATATTAATGAAATGTTGTGGGTTTTTTTTTTTTTTTTTTTTTTTTTTTGGTTCTGTTTCTGTGTTGCTTTAACCCAAAGAGTCGCCTGCTTTAATATGTTAAGTACAAAGGATAAGTGTAAGAAGCTACAGCTCCAGCCTGCGCCTTTTCGCTCAATAATGTTTGTTTTCCTCGCAATTTAATGTCTTTTTGAGGATGCTCGTTTGTGTTTGCATGGATTCTGGGGACAACAAACAAACGAAACAATGGAGACTGAAAGAAACGAAGTTGATCTTGACAAATAGTGAGACTGTGTGAAAACTGTTTTAACTTCTTTATAATTAGTCGCAGTATTTCTAAGAAGTCAAATTGCAGAGTGTACATACATGTCCGTTTGAACAAATGCTGCATTTGGTGGATTTAAAACGGCTTAAGACAAAGTGTTGTGTTTACCCGCTTGAAGATAATCGGGGGTTATGGGAATATGCTAATCCTGTCTACATGTGTTTGGAGGATTTGGGAAAGGCTAATGACCATGTTCTCTGTGGATTTTTGTGGCATGGGTGTGGCAGGAGAGCGGGGGCTATTGCCTGTCCTGCCTCCTATTTTTAACCCATAAAGACCCAGTGCAACTTTAGTGTCAGTTCCCAAATGAATTTTTCTCTGTATTTAACCTTTCTTAAGTGATTTATCCAATCCACTTTACTTATACAACACATTTAAACCGCAAAAACATTTCCAAAGTGCTGCACATCATAAAAAACAATAAAACAATGAAAATAAATACACTAAAAACAATAAATAAGTACATAAAACTGCAACAATGCTCTAAATGAAACAATAAAATCAAAATAGTTAAAAGTAATAAAATAAACACAAATAAATAAATAAAAGACACAGAGGACCACACAAGTCACGCGGATTTATCACCATTTATTATAACATTATCCTCTGCATTTGGCATTTTTTCAGTGAAAATCATATATTTCCCTTTATTTTATTCACTGATCATGTAAATATTTATTAAAGCTCAGATTAAAGTTGAGAGTTATTCTATCAAAAACTGAGAAAACTGAAGAAAAAGTGACTTTTTCAGCAGAATCTATCAGTAACTGAACATAAACCCAGTGTCTCCATCCACTGTCATTGATCCAACTCCATGGGTTTTACTGGCGAATCAATGTTGTAGAAGATGACGGTGTTTCCACGGTAACTACCAAGCCTCTGAACGTCCAAATGGGTCACATCTGATGAATAAATGTTAATGTTTTATGCTTTTATTACAGTATTTTAATGTTTATTTATTTTGTCGAGTATGCATGCCTTTTTTAATTGTATATATTTGCTTATTTATATATTTATGCTTTTCTATACTTATAGATCTATATAGCAGATTTTTTTTCTTAACTTAAGATTTTTTTGCTGAATTCAAGCAAAAAAATTTGCCAATGTCACAAGTGAAAATTATCTTGGTAAGATTTCTTGAAATAAGATTTTCCAGATCTATTGTCTAAAAATAAGTTCTTATATCTCGGTAAAAATTTACTCTTTAGGTGATTATGTCTTATTTTAAGTGTGATGGGATATTTTGACTAGAAATGAGAAAAATACATTTGGTAAGACTCAGATTTTTTCCAGTGTACGAACCTGGATAACCATGGTGTAATCCTTTGGATTTACTGTCATATTTCCATCCTGGCCTTCACCTGTGGTCACATGCTTTTGACATTGACTGAAAGGCAGAGACCAGTGGCAGAAAACTGAAGGAAGACGGAGGTCATTGATGAGAGATGACATTCCCACTCTAAAACCCCCTCCTCCCTTTGACAAAGTGCACGGCTCGGAGACATCACTGTGTGGGAAAGACTCCCCGGTGCTCAGTGTGCTTAAAAAATTTGTTTAGCTGTCGTCATGAGGCCCAAAAGTTGTAGCTGATGCTCTGATGGAGCATAACCAACGATAAGCAGAGGAACCTGAGGAAGCAGCTTGTACAAAAACACATCCCGGATACTGAGCTCCACCAAGCATGACCCTGACTTGGATAGGCAGCATAAAAATGGATGGATGGACAGATGGGCCTCGGAAAGTGACAGAATTTGTTTTTTTTTTCCCCTCAGTGAGCACCCCAGCCTCCATGAAGTGGTCAAAATTACAGTCATTAAATTACTTAGAACTGAACTGTTGATTCTAGTATGGAGGGTGAAAAACACCAACTTAGAGGCAGAACTTTTGAGTGGCAGTGTGACGCCTCAAAGCTGTGAAAACACACACAAACCCTTTAAATCTGTGCCATGTGGCTGAAGTTTCACATTTGCATTTCACCGTAACACTTCATACACACACTTTTCTTGGCACCAGTAAGCTAACGGCTAACAAACACATACATGCGGTAATTAATGTTAGAGTTTGATGCCTTTTACTTTATATTCTATTACATTTAACCAAACTAACGTATGTGGGGAGCATCAAAATTAATGACTAGCGCTGTCAAACGATTAGAATTTTTAATCCGATTAATCACAGGGTTGCTATGGATTCATTTCAATTAATCACGATTAAATATCATTCATTTTTAATCTATATTAATCGCGTTTCATTTTGCATGAGCAAACAGACTCAAGAAAGCGGGAAACATATTGTATGTGCACTTAACGTGTTAGTCGAAAGCTGGGCGACGCGTTAGCCGAAGTGCCCGCAGAATCCCAGACTAACGTAGGCTTCACATTAATGTGGTTCTTTAAGCTGGAAGTGCTTTAGTGAAAACAAAACTCCTTCCTGCAGAGTGTGTATAATACTTTGTCGGTTGACTGTTCCGTCTTGGTTTTTTCGTCCTCATATTTCCATCCAGAGGCCAAACGGCTGTTTAGCGTCTTCCATCTTTACGGGTTGGTTCTGCTGCCTGTCACCACCGCATCAACTGGACATTTGTTCATGTGCGACGCTAACTCTACCTGGACAAAATACGTTGGAATAGACGTTCAGAGTCATTCTGTGCTGCAGATGGGTTGACTGCAATAACATTTGTAATCACATTAATCATGATGATGGATTAATCTGCGTTAATGCGTTCATTTTGACAGCTCTACCAATGACATTACTCTTCCCAGATTTTATAGTGTGTTCTGTGCTTCTGTGAAATTTGTGTTGGCGTCTTTTTTCTATAACCCTCATATTTAAATATATTTCATACCTGGTATTTTGTATTTTATATTTTGTAAGATTAAATGTATTTGCATTGTTATATATCATTGTTATACATAGTCTATTTGTATTATTATTATTATTATTATTATTATTTTATTGTGTTGATTATTCTATGTTTGTATTATATAGTTTTATAGTTTTATTTTTGCCCTTTACTGTGTTTTACACTTATTCTGTTACACTCTGTATCATTTAGCTGCTGTGACGAACCAAATTTCAGTAAAATCTGATCTTATTTTAACTTAATTTTACTGCTTTAGACCTTTTTTTCAGTTGCGTGGAGGAAAAACTCACAAATTGGTCACGATTATTATTATTATTTTTTTTTAATTAAATAAAGTAACTGTCGAGTGTAGAATTCCTAAAAGGAGCTGCCAGGTCCATTTTTTCTATTTCATGTTTACAAATGATCTATTTCTTGTTTCGAAACACACCAAATGAATAACGTACGCAGATGACGCTACAGTGTATGCATCTGCAGGAACGTGTGCCGATCCACTGACTCTATTAAACATGGAGGTCGTACGTCTGAAAAATGGAAAACAAACCATATTTAATACATTCAACACAACACATATTTGCCTCAAACTATTCCCTAAAGAATGAGCCTGATATTAAAGAGTTTATAAATAATACATTCATACAGTAACTGAAAGGAATGAAGCTACTGGGCATCAGTGTTGATACTAAACTGTCCGGGCCAAAACGCATCAACATAATCATGAATAAAACGGGAATAAAACAGCTGTGTTAATGTGCTGCAGAGAATATCTGACATATGAATTAATTAAACTTGTAATAACTAGCCTTATTATTTAAAAAATGGATCGCTGACAGATAATATGGGCAAATGCCAAAAAGAAAGAACCTAAGCGGACTCCAGCTGGTACAGGGCAAAGCAGCACGTCTTGCTCTCCATTATCCATATGACACTGTTAATAGTATGCGTTTTCATCTTGACAGGTTGAAAATTGAGGACAAGACGACTGCTGCACCGCGGCTTGGAAAAGTTTTACAATCCGGAACCGCATCACATCAGCAGAGTCAGTTCAAACATAATTTACAGTCTAATACATCTGCCTCTAGACGGGAACAGAGGGTTGACTTTTAGCCCGAAGCCAACACCAATGTCCCACTTTTACATACAATTACTACATGAAACAATTAAAAACATGCAATTCTTTAATGAAAAAAATAAATCTATAGTTTGAGTTAGGAAATACAATGGTGCGCTATGTTTATAACATGCATAAGATATAGATAAGACGATAAAAAGGTATAGAGAAGATTTGTAAGTGTGGTATAATGCCTATTTTTGTCTTTCCTTTTCTTGGGAAATTTTTCTTTCCCCAAGTCAAGCCACTATTGTTTTTCCTTTACTCCACTATTAATCTAAAAAGGATTGCTTTATGTAATAAATGTTGACAATAATTCAAAAGGTAAGCCAAATAAACTTTTAGTTTCAGCCTATTCCTTTTTTGTTCACAACACCAAGATTGATGGTTGTTGTTTTGTTTTTTTCGGGGTATTTTATATTATTTTTACTTTTGTTATGCTATCGCATTAGAGTTACATCGATGAACCCTGTACAATACTGACTGTTGTTTCACGACCAAAAATAAACAAACTGTCGGGTCTGTTGTAAATGCTTCGTAATCAAGGTTTTCTGCTCCAAATCTTCATGTATGTACTGACTGTAAAGTCTAATATCAAGTCAAATGTACTGAGTTGTGGCAAGTATGAGATGACTATGTAAATGTTCACAAAAAAAAAAAAAAAAAACAGCTAATTACATTAAAACTGAGAAAATGGAGACAAATTTGACTCTCATCAAAATAGAATTAAAGGAACATAAAAATAAGAGTCTACAACCAGCGTCATTTATAAAACCACAGGTAATTTCACTGTTTTACACAAAAACAAAGAGAAAAATGTCTAGTTGTCAGTATTTGTAGGTTATTATGAGAGGATTGTACTGGACTGGCCCCGTTGAAACTGAACTGGGCCGAATGTGGAACTTGAAGTAAAATGATTGTTAATATCTTCAGTGTAACTTCTGCCATTTCATAAACTCATCCCATGGGCCGGATCGTACCCTTTTGGGCCGCTTTTGGCCCGTGGACCATATGTTTACACCAGTGTATTAGAGGTTCCAAAAAGAATAGATGGTGACAGTGTATTTTTAGAGAAATTCAGTGTGAAACATGGGAATGGGGGCTTTTGGAGCAGAATCTCGTGGCTGTTAGCGGTATTACAACTTGAAGATAGCTGTATTTTGGGCTACGTTTATACGTAGAAGGGTATTTTTGAAAACAGAGATTTCCCTTTCTCTGTTTTCAAAAAAAACCTCATGCTAATGTGGTCATTTTGGGAAAACTCTGCGTTTATACAGCCCCATATATCTATACGGTCAATAGCATCCGAGACATGTAACCAATACAAGAGCTGCACAATATACCGTTTGAACATCGTCATTGCGATGTACGTGTGCGCAATAGTTACATCGTAGGTCCTGCAAAGTAGGAGGCAAACGAACTCAACATGTTCTCATCTAATTTCAAGGGTACCGGACCCACACTGCGCTCAGCCATCCACCAATCACAATCGTTCTCTATCAGTTCGGAGTGAGTCGCTGGTAACAACATTGAAAAATGAGCGACGAACACGAGAAAAATCACCGTAAATGAAGACGTGGTGCCGAAAAGAAGAGCAACTTCAGTTATCTGGAATTATTTCGGATGATACTGAAACACGTGTTCTGTGTCGATAGTGTCTTGCACCTGTTGCCGCAACAAGAGGAAACAACTAATATGTTTGACCATTTACGTCGGCACCAAACAGCTATTATATACTTCTCAGTATTTTCTTATATCGCAATATAAAAAAAAAAATATCACAATGTCAGTTTTTTCAATATTGTGCAGCCCTACCCAATAAAATGCAACGTAAATGGATGAACTGGTGACTTCATTTGCGATTACAAACTGCTTTTCTGATGTGACAGAGGGCACGAAAAAGGGTTTGAACCCTGATTCGAACCCTGTTAGTTCTGTAGTCGTTAACAGCTGCGTCTGTTTCGTCTTTAGTTCATGAAGACTGCTGTACACGGACGTAAATTAAGACTTCTTGTACCTTCTACTGAACTGGACGGAACAGATAAAGGATAAACAAACAAAAATATGAAGTACGACAATGTGGAAACACCTCATAAAAGCCTTATTTTATATCAAGTAAATACACAAAGATCCTGTTTAGCAGATGTAATGAGCGCTAATTAACTTAGATGCTAACCGTCGCTAGCACCAAACTTCCTTATTTTCTCATTCAACGCACGTAACTTCACTTATCAGCGCCATCCTATTCCTCTAAACTGGATCATCACATGCGTTTCCCTCTGTTTAGACGCAAACGCGAAAACGGAGATTTGCTGAAATCTCCAATTTGGCCAGTGTTTTTTGAAATCTGGGTTTGCCCGTCGTTGTCATGCAAACGATAGACACAAACGCAGAGAAAAGTCTCCGTTTTCAAAAATCCTACATGTCATTCACGCGTAAACGGCCTCTTGGAGCTGAGGTTCTTG
>JAPQRP010050095.1:0-11251 GCA_037367295.1 Apogon hyalosoma
AAGAAAGAAAGAAAGAAAGAAAGAAAGAAAGAAAGAAAGAAAGAAAGAAAGAAAGAAAGAAAGAAAGAAAGAAGGGAATAATATAAGAGGAAGGGAATAGAAGGGGAAAGGAGGAAGGAAGGAAGGAAGGAAGGAGAGAAGAGAAGAAGAAGAGAAAGGAATAGAGGAGGAAAGGAAGGAAAAAGTAGAGAAGAGAAGGGGAGGGAAGGAAGGAAGAGGTAGAGGGAAGGGGGGAAGGAAGCATAGCAGGAAGCAGTAGAGGAAAGAAGGGAAGAAGAAAGGAGGGATGGAAGATGACTGAGCAAAAAAGGAAGAAGAGGAGAGAGGGAAGAAGGAGGGAAAGGAGTAGAGGAGGAAGGAAGGAAAGCAAAGATAGAGGAGAGAAGGGGGAGGGAGGTATAGTAGGAAGCAGTGAAAGAAAGAAGGGAGGAGGAAAAGAGGGATGGAACTGAGCAAAAAAGGAAGAATGGAAGGAAGGACAGAAAGAAGGAAGGAAGGATGGAAGGAAGGAAGGAAGGACAGATGGAAGGAAGGACGGAAGTAAGAAAGGAAGGACAGATGGAAGGAAGGACGGAAGGAAGAAAGGAAGGAAGGAAGGACAGAAAGAAGGAAGGAAGGACAGAAGGAAGGACAGAAGGAAGGACAGATGGAAGGAAGGACGGAAGGAAGAAAGGAAGGAAGAAAGAAAGGAAGGAAGGACAGAAGGAAGAAAGGAAGGAAGGAAGGACAGAAGGAAGGAAGGAAGGAAAGAAGGAAGGACCCCCAGGCCTCATGAAGTCGAGCTGATAATCAGACCGTTCTTCCTGCTGGACAAACGATGAGGGCAAACGAGACAGTGATGAGCTCTGAGTGCTGATTATTATGGTCTGTCAGATCCAAAGCATCCGGCAGAAAAACTTCAGCCGCAGATTAAATTAAACCATTTCGACCGACAAAACCGACCGAACAGCGAAGGGAGGGATTTCAGAGGAAAACGTCCGAACAAATGGAGTCGATAAACCTCAGACTCAAACCATCGACTGATTCAAACCGAACCCCACCTGCGATCCTTTAAACCCATCAGTGCGTTCAGTCCTGTGTCCCACAGTCCTCAGACCCACGGGCTTTAGTAGTCTCATTTCTTCTCTTTTAACGATACAGTGAAAATTCGGTGTAAATGCAGTTCTTCATCTTTTCATGGTCATCAGATATGACCCATTTGGATGTTCAGAGGCTCCGTCGTTACCGTGGAAACACCGTCATCTTCTACAACACTGATTCACCAGTAAAACCCATGGAGTTGGATCAGTGACAGTGGACGGAGACGATCAAAAATGAACAAAAATGAATAAAAACAAACAAAAAAACTCAAATAACATGAAAAAATTAGCACAAAAATGAGGTAAAAATTAATAAAATAAGCAACAAAATGAACAAAAACAGCCAGAGTTGATCATTAAAATTAACCATAACTAATAATAAATCAAAAATAATAAGTAACATAAACAATATAAACCTTAAAACTGAACAAAATTGAAGACAAAAAAAAAAAAACAACAACAACAAAGAGAACAAAATGAACCAAAGGTAAATGACACTGGTTTTAGGTTCAGTTAATGATATATTTGCCAAAAAAAGTCACTTTTTCTTCATGTTTTTCTGTTTTAATGCAATAACCTTTGAATTTACTCTGATATTTTTTCCTGATCAGTGAGTTAAATATAGAGAAATACTTTTAAAAAAACGCAAAATAAGGATTATATTAGGAAAAATGCTAATAAATCATAGAGTAAAGGTTAAATATGGAGAGAAATTCATTTTTTCATGTAGTTCAAAAAATGACACTGGTCGTAGACGCTTGTTTTCATGTTCAGTTCATGACATGTTTTCCCTTTTTTTTTTTTTAAACAGTTTTCTCTGTTTTGATAAAAATAACCTTTGAATTTACTGGGAACATCTACATGAACAGTGAATTAAATACAGGAAAATACCTGATTTATCCTGAAAAATGCAAAATACAGAGGATTATATTAGCAAACATGCTGATAAATCACTTAATAAAGGTTAAATATGGAGAGAAATTTATGTTTTCTTATAGTTGGACAAATCACACTGGTTGTAGATGCTTGTTTTTATTACTATTATTATTATTATTATTATTATTATTATAGATTAAAGTCAGAATTTGGAGAAAAAAAGTCAAGATTCTGACTTTTTTTTCTCAGAATTCTGACTTTTTTCAATAATAATAATAATAATAATAATAATAATAATAATAATAATAAAAATACTGGACCTTTTTTCCCAGGAGCCTTAATCCTGTTAATCCTGTTCCGTAGAGGCTGCCAGAAATGTGTGATATTAAAATGGGAACCACTGATACAGGCTAATAACGCTCAACTTTAACCTGAGTTTTTATGAACATCCACATAATCAGTAAATGAAATAAATGAAAATATATGATGTCCACTGGAAAAAAAAACAAAACAGATGATAATGTCAGAAAAAATGGAGATAAATCACTTACGAAAAGTCAAATATAGATGAAAAAATCTATATTTAGAGAAAAGCAGCAGTGGGTTAAATGTGGAGGAAAAGTCCTTTGGAAGCTGAAGGTTCATGTGGACACAGTTCGGAGCAGAACCAGCTGTGGAGGAGAACCTCCTGCATGTTTGTGCTCTGGACAGAGTGGGACAGGTTCACCAAAAAAACAAAAACAGCTGTTGTCCACAGTAAAGGACATTCCACAAATACATAAATACAATCTGAAAAGTGTCTGAAATAAACTGTCGCACTATTAAACAACAGCTGGACCTAAAAAAGCTCCGTGTTCCTTTCCGCGGGTCCACATGGTGTCTGTGGGTGCAGGGGCGCGCGCCATGGCACAGAACATTTACGCGCAAAGAGGGAAGGATGCGCGTAAATGTCCATTCACAGTCCGACATGAATGAGCTGGTGGGACTCATTCACCCACAGCTCAAGGCTCCGTGGGCGGATGCGTGGAAACCAACGAGGGGCCGACCGGAAGTCCTGCTGTGGCTTTTGTTGTTGTTTGTTTGTTTGTTTATTTATTTATTTATGTATTTATTTTGGATCCAGATGTGGTGGTTTGGAGCTGCTCTTGTGCGTCGGTGCGGTGCGCAGGGGGTTCCGTCCATAAACACGCACACGCGCACGCACGCACGCACACGCACAGTCACGCACACACACAAAGACGCGTGGAACCGGAATAAACGGACCGAATGCGGGTCTTTCTTACCGTGGTCGTGTCCGGAGGCAGCTCCAGGAGCCGGTGCGGACGCGGGCTGCCGGAGGTGACGTTCCAGGGCGCGTGAGTGGACAGGTCCAGGTCCAGGTCCAGGTCCAGGTCCAGGTCCAGCTCCGGAGTGGGGATCCCCGGTCGGATCAGCAGCCGCGAGTCCATCCCGGTCCACGGCGCGGAACGGAATGCGCGAGACGTGCGCCGTGGATGTGGTGGAGGCGGTCTAGTGGACTGTCATCATCATCATCATCATCATCATCACCATCACCGCCCTCCTCCTCAGATGCCGGTGTGACAGGTCTGAGCCGGTGGGGTTCGTGTGTGTGTGTGTGTTAAGGGGGGGGTTTCCGAAAGAAGGGGGGGTCAAACATAAGGCCCGCGGACCAAAACCGGCCGCCACACGATCCGAACCGGTCCCACAGAAAAAAAAGTTACACCGAGGATATTCCCAGTCGTGGGTGTGGAAGTGTGGAAAGCTGTGTCATTTAAATATTTCGCACTAAAACACAGAGAAAAGGGGATCATTCCGTGTGGGTTATTTCCCCTGTGGCTGCTCCTGTCCCTGGACCTGAACTAACATGAGTTTAACCCTTTCATGCATGAATTATCGGAGCTTTAATCAAGATTTTTCCCTGAGTGTTTTTATTTTATTATTTTATTTTTTATTTAAAAAACAAAAAACAAATAAATAAATTTTAAAAAATGCAATTGAAACTTTTTTTTAATGAACCTATTTTACGTGGAGTTGCAAAAATGTCCGCTCAGCTAGACATCGTGCATTTAATTTTTGAAGCATAAAAACGTATTTACTGATAAACTGTGTGAAAACTATGAAATAACATTTTTAATGCAGCTAATCTGGTGTTTTCTCACATTTTAACGTACTCTAATACTAGTCACTACTCACTTCAACGTGATATCGTGAATCGCACACAGATAACGCGCCGCTTTTATTTAGCGTGTTATCTGCATGCGTTATAAGTTTTCCGCGCGCATGTTCACGCTGCGTAAAATACCAAGCAATTAGCAGTTAGGGTTAGCGTGATTAGCAATTAGCGTGACTAGCAGTTAGGCTTAGGGGTTTTGGTTAGTGTTGGCATGATTAGCGATGAGCATGATTAGCAGTTAGTGCAATAAGCGATTAGCGCAATTATCAGTTAGTACAATTAGCAGTTAGGGTTGGCACGATTAGCGTGATTATCAGTTAGCACAATTAGTGGTTAGGGGTTAGCACAATTAGCAATTAGCACAATTATTTGTTAGCACAATTAGCAGTTAGGGTTAGCATAATTAGCGTGATTATCAGTTAGTGCAATTAGCAATTAGTGGTTAGGGGTTAGCACAATTAGCAATTAGTGCAATTATCTGTTAGCACAATTAGCAGTTAGGGTTAGCACAATTAGCATGATTATCAGTTAGTGCAATTAGCGGTTAGGGTTGTCACAATTATTTATTAGTGCAATTAGCAGTTAGCACAATTAGCAGTTAGCGTTAGCACAATTAGCATGATTATCAGTCAGTGCAAGTAGCGGTTAGGGTTAGCGGTTACGGATAGGTAAACCAGAGATCTTGGCGTACATTGACACGCAATCAAACGGCTTTGAATGACACGCGAAAAGATGAAAATGCGAACGTATAGCGCGCCAAATGTCATAAGAGCTGGCGTGACAAACAGCGCGATTTCATGAGGTCAGTCTGAGTCACTTCACGTAGATAATAATGCAAAAAAAAAAAAAAACTTTTTGAAAAAACAAAACAACCTAATTACAGTCTAATAACAATAACAAACAATTGCTTTACACTCAATCATGTTAGTGCAGATCCGGTTTATCGAGAGCAGCAGCGCTACAGTAATGTTTGGAAGTCAGTGAATGGGAGGATGCGTGAGCGTCCACTGCGTCGGCTGATCTGGATCTAGAACCAAACCCAGGAATATGTCAGAGAGCAGCCGGAGAAGAGCTGTCCACTGTGGTGACCACTATGCACGAAAGGGTTAACTTTGCACCTTTTGTCTTCCATTTACTCCCATTTTTTCCATTTTCATCCTCTTACACCACATTACGCCTCTGGATGATGCTGATAATTAATAACAACTGAGATTAAACGACCAAAAGCCGACAGGGACCTGCGTGAGTTCCCTCCACATGGTTCGTATTATCACATTCCAGCGTCGACATCTTGTAGAAGTTGACGCTGGTGCATTTGAGTTTCATCCCCGTTTATTGATCTGCAGAGACGTTACTCAACCGCGATGAATTAGAGAAGCTCTGACATGTTTGTGGGTAAAAGCTGAGATTGCATCAACCAGTCACAGCAGAGATTTGAGGAAGACAGAAACATATTTCAGACCCCCCGTGGTGGCTGCGTGGATGCAGACGTTTGACTCAATGAAGATAAACTGCAGATCAAAGAGGGAACGAAATAAACACGGTCGTCTTTAACAAACAGGAAGTGGTTTGGAAGTGAAAAAAAAAACGACTCTGACATGTTTGTACGACGTAGAAATGCATTAAAACCAGGCACGAGACTGTAGTAGAAACCAGCGGATGAGCTCAGAAACACGTCCAGAAACAACGACGTCCACAAAAATAAGACCAAGTGTCCCTGTACGTCTGTGTTCTGTCTGAACCAAAACCTGCTGAGTGTGTGAGGTTCTCCGGTTCTGTTCTCTGTTCCTGTCCTGTGGTCTGGATGCAGATCGATCTAACTATAGAAGTGGGCGGGACTTTCACTGGAGGAGAACTCAACTCATCCAATCAAAGTCCATGTATGACTCCAATCAGTGATCAGTAGGAACTAGACTGATATCTGTAGCTATTTACGCGTCAACATGATTTCACGAAATCGCGTAAATTTGCACGCCACTTTTAATTGGCGTGTTATCTGTACGCATTATAAGCTTTTCATGTGTATGTTCATGCAGCATACTGAGGCCTTACATTTAGGGGTTAGAGCGTACGGTTAGGGTTAGCAGATATATGTGAACCAGAGATTTTGGCGTAAATTGACACGCGATCAAATGGCGTTGAATAACACGCGAAAGGACGAAAATGCGTACATATAGCACGCCGAATGCCATAAGAACTGGCATGACATACAACGCAATTTCACGAGCTCAGTCTCTACATGTAATAAACCTTTAAAATATGGCCCATTTTAAGTAAAGGACATTTTTTTAATTGAAAAATTCATCAAAATTTTTAAAAATCGAAATTTCTCCAAACTGTGAACATACTTTGCAGACATTGTCCAAAAGAAGACACATATGAGATTTGAAATGAATCTGACCAGTAGTTTCAAAGAAGCTTGTTGAAACTGGTGACCTTGAGTTTGACCCTTCAAGGTCAATCAAGGTCAAAGGTCATGGACCCAAATGAAAGTCTATATATGACTTTCTATCCTTGAAATATTGATGTTCCTAAACTATATGGACATAAATATTGGGACACATCATGTCTACAGCTGTCAGATGTCCTGTTGATGATGATTTAAAAAAAAAAAAAAAAAGTTCATATTTGATGGTAGATTTTTCTTCCTCAGTGAGATGTGAAGACAGTAGATGGTCAGATGTGGTAGAAAATTATTATTTACAGTCAGAGCAGGAAAAATATTTTATACATTTAGAGGAAGAACATTTAAAATCATAGTCATGGATTAAAAAAAATCAATATTGAAAGAAATTCAGTCCAAACCATCTGAGTCATTTTGGAAGCAAAGATAATAGTTTAAACCAAACTAACCAATGCACTGATATTTATCCTATAATATAAACTCTGTTCTACATTAGTCCTTATTGTTTTGTATCTCAGACCCGTTAGAAAAGAAACACCTGGATTCAACGTGTCCACATACTTTTGTCCATAAGGTGGATATAAATACACGCTGATCAATAAGGAGTCGACTGGCTGCTCCTGTTCACCTGGCTGGTGTTAGTATGAACGGAAAAGCTGTGGTTCCAAGTGGAAAACATGTGCATCAGAACAGGTCCGCGCACCAGGATCGGGTTTGTTCGCCCCGAGCGTTCCCAGGTCGACTGTAAAACACGGCGCCGTTCGCCTCTGCAGATCCAGACGACATCCAGACGCAGAGGAGGAACGGCGAGCAGGGAACGGATGGAGGCGGACCAGGAGGACAGGCCTGGGGTCTGGTCTCATGACGCCCACATCCCACATTCCGCTGCATCCACCGGGGTGAGCCGTGGGATCGCTTTGGTTTTCACGGTGAACCCAAAAAACAGTTTCGTGATTTATACGACGCTCTTTAACCCTTTAGTCTCCGCCCACAGAAGGCCGACGTAACCACAGACAGCACACAGGCTGCACAGTGGACTACCAGTGTCACTGTCTTTCATCAGTGGTTTTTTTTTTTCAACTTGAACCATAAATAAAAATACCAAATACTCAATAACTGTCATATTTTTACCTGTTAAATACCACTTCTATAATGTATACAAACTATAGTTTTTGAAGCAAAAAAAAAAAACCAAAAACTTTTTTCCCCATATATTACATAAAAATTAGATTATAATTTGTTTTTATTTATTTATTTATTTTTTTTGCGCAGCCTGGCATATGTCAATGATTAACGGCAACATTGGTTAATATGTATTATTGTTTTTTGTGCTCGGTCAGATGCTAAATGTGCAGATTATGTGCTGTAATCTGCACAGTGGAGTACAAATGTCACAGTGTTTTTCATAGTTTGCGTTTAACTTTTTTAAAATAATTTTTTTTTTTACGTTTTTGTATGTCATAAACTTCAGCCATAAACAAAAATACCACATACTCAATAACTGTCATATTTTTAACCCTTTGAATGCCATGTTTGTAATGGAAACAAACCATATTTTTTGATGCATAAAACTTCTTTTCCCCACATATTACATAAAAATTGGATAACTTTTTTTATCATTATTTTGCAGCCTGGCATATGTCAATGATTAACAGCAACTTTGATGAACTACTTAATCAACAATAACCTTCATACCCCCAGTGTGATACCATTAAGTGTGTAAATATACACACCATACTCGCCACTTTTAATCGGCGTGTTATCTGTACGCATTATAAGCTTTCCGCGTATATGTTCATGCTACGTCAAATACCACGTGATTAGGGTTAGCGGTTATGGATATGTAAACCGGAGATCTTGGCGTAAATTGAAATACGCTCAAATGGTGTTGAACAACACACGAAAGGCTGAAAATGCGTACGTATAGCACGCCACATGCCATAAGAACTGGCGTGACGTACAACGCGATTTCATGAGATCGGTCTGATCCATCGGTGGTCTGAGTAACTTAAACAAAAATGGTAAAAAGTAATAATAATAATAATAATAAATCCTTTATTCCAACTTCTGAAATGTGACTGTTTCCTGGTTTCTTCCCCCTTCTGTGACTGTAAACGCAACATCTTTGTGTTATCGTGTCTATAACTTTGACATTTTATTTGTATAAATCATAAATCATGTATAACCGTGTTGTTTTTAAAGTGCTCTATAGGTAAAGTTGGACTGGTTTGGATATCGACCAAACAAAGCATTTGAGGATACGGTCTCGGGCTCGTACTTTTCATCATTCATCAGAGAATTTTACCTCAGAACATAATCGACAGATATTTGCAGCTCTAGACAAAACACAAGGAAATTTGGCAACAGACGCTGCAAACGCTCACAGCAGATGTACATTTTAATTTTCTTAGTGGTGAAAGAAAAATGACTCAGCCTCAATACATTTATTTGGTCTCCTTTAATTTTCCACATTCCCTAAATAAGGTATAGAGCTCATTGTTTCTACACATCTGTATTATGGTATTAAGTTTTCTATTTCAAACTAAAACTCACAGACACTTATTTTAACAGTTGATAAAATAACATCATGTCTTAGCTCCATTAGCTTAGCTCTGTTAGCTTAGCACTAATCACCTGTGTTTTCTGTTGGTTTGTGTCGTCAGTAGCTGAACTAAAGATCTGTTTGAATCCAACAAACCGGGTCAGAACTGTCACAGTTTAGTCTGAACCGTGGATCAACAAACGGCAACTTAGCAAAGATAAGAACATCCCATAATAACTTTATACCGTCATAAGCCTCAGAAACAAACTCATTCATGTGGAAGAAACGCTGACATTTAACCATCCAACTCTATTCTTTACATTTACAGCTGAGTCCAGTGGAGGAAACAACAGCTTCTACTTTTATCACTTCTTTTCTTTGACTCTAAAAGTTGTTTCTTATGGTTCTCATCCCAACACGGATGATCATTTTAGCTCAAAGCTGGTGAGAAAGTTGTTTTTTATTGGTTTTCCGTCTAGACTCAGCCTTGGTGTTCATTTTCATCACCGTTAAAGACCGACAGAGTGACTCACTACTCCCTCTAGTGGACACTTAAATCCTGTCACTAGAATAAATCTAATCCAGCTCTTTATTTTAAACACTATGAAGTGAATTTTAGCTCATTTTGTAATAGTTGAAAGTATAAATACTACATATTGACCCTTTATGTAAACAATGAAGGATTAAAAATGTGGATGTTTTCAATAGCACGCAATAAAATAGAACTGAATCTGTATTTCCTGCGTAAACACATACAAGGAATTCTTTGATGGTAGACGTCTTTTGAGAAAAAACAAAAAAAGAAAAATGAAACTATTTGCATATAAACTCTATTTACATAAAGACACAGTATCCACTTATATACAGCTGGAGGGTGAACTGTTCATTACTGTGATTAAATGCACTTCTATTAGAATTTCTGTTGTTGTTTTTTTGTGTTTTTTTTACTTTTTAAAACACTGAATTAACACATTTTTGCTCATGATTTAACAGAATCAGATTACTTTATTAATCCCTGGGGAAACTGTTGTGTGTTACAGTTGCTCAGTGTAAGCGTAACAAAAAGTAGCAGGAAAGAAATGATCAATTCAACAAAAACATAAAAACACACCTGTTTATACTGGCTTTAATACAAAGGTGTGACTTTTCTTTGTTTTATCTTCTGGTTGCGTCTTAGATGCTCTTTATCCTTTCACTGTTTGTACCAGTTGTAGTTTATCTAATGCCATGTTTTCACTATGTGGTACCAACTCGACTTGACTCGATCTTTTTGCTTTTGAATTATATAAAAGTACCTGGAATCTGGTACCCGGTACTAGTTTTTTAGTACTTGCTCGGCCGAGGTTCCAAAAAGGGTGAAGAGACACTAAAATGTGACGCGTAAACACTGCAGACCACTGATTGGTCAGAGAGCTGACTCTGCGTTATTGTGTCATCAATGCGCGACACGCCATTTAAAAAAAAAAAAAAAAACAGATTTGGAAGTTGACAGTAAATATACCAGTAGGCTAATCATGATGGCAGCCCGCAGAACGACACCGCGGTTGGTCCAGGAGGTTCAGACATTTCTGTCCTTGGTGGACGAGGAAAAAATTCAACGTGAGCTTGACGGGACAACAGGCAACGAGCGAGTTATGGAAGCTAAGCGCAGCGTCGCTATGACAACCACGTACCCTAAAGTCAGTAGTATCCTGTCATGGAAACGGTCTCCAGGAATAGTACCTGGTACCCGAGTCAAGTTGAGTCGGTACCATGTAGTAGAAAAGCGTCATTATATTTTTTCTTATTTTTAGTATTTTAGCATACCTTGTATTTTTATCTATAGCTTTGTATAGCACTTTGGGCACTTTGTGTTGTTTTGTTTATATAAATTTACCAAATATATATATTATAACCTTTACTTAACCAGGAAAAAAAGCTCATTTTGAGAGTCTGCTTTTGACCAGCTCTACATGTAAAGTGTCATGAATTAACTTTTGTTACGATTTGGCGCTTTTTAAATAAAATGTGATAGATTTTTCCAGTGTCCTGGCCAAGACAGCAGCAGCAGAAGTTACACAAAACCAAAATCACAGCCACATATCCACACTAAAAACATACAGCTGGGCTCATAAGTTTACATACCCCAGCAGAATTTGTGATTCTTTGTCCATTTTTCACAGAATATGAATGATAAT
>JAPQRP010050096.1:0-11248 GCA_037367295.1 Apogon hyalosoma
CAGGAACAGGTGATAGGACTCAGTGCCTGTACTTCCCCCAGCATTATTGCTCCTAGGGCAGCTTAGACTGAACTGTGAGTTCAGTCTGTTTTTAACTGTCCTGATCATAAGCTGAGACCATAAGCCATTAATGCTGAGACCTTTTTATAACCAAGTTATTGTCAAATAAGTAAGGATATGTTAACATCTGGTTAATAACTTTGAGTAAACATGGGTTAACAGAAAAATTGAAGTAACTTCGTACTCCTTAAAGGGGTTTACATATTTGCTTGGAGATATTGCAGTAATTTTAAAACCTCCAAGTTATTCCAGTTGGCTCATTTGTCTAGATTTATTATTTGTTATACATTATGTGAAGGAGATAATTTTAAAAATCTCTTGTAATTTATGTGAAAGCTGGTGTTTACAGATGTTTTATAACACTGTGAAGGGCTTTCATGCCATTCAGTTGTGAGAAAATAAAATCAGTACAGTCAAGTTCACTAACAACTACTTGAATGATTTCTTTTAATGCAGAGATGGTTTACAGAGAATATAATAAACTTCAGGTGTGCCAAATGTGGCTAAAACATGCAATATGCCTTAACTAATCAGGCATATTGGTTACATTTGGTTAAGTAAAGAGGGCAAGTATAACAATTCAACCAATAATTAAAACCCAACAGACTAAATATCCACCAAGTTTAAGGCACGGCAGCATATTTTAGTGCAAATGTCTGGCAAGTATAGGCATGTATAACAGTTCAACTACTAACTCTTAAAACAACAAAAGTTTAAATATCCAACAAGCTTAAGTCACAACATCAACATATCTTAGTGCAAATACAGGCAAGGATGTCACACAAGACCAAATCCTGTCTGGTAACTATAAATACAGGTTAGGATGTCAGTTTTAAAAGATGTGTGATCTTTGTCGTGCCCTGGGATGTACAAGGTCTCAAAGCAGGTGGAGGCTGTGGGGCATCTACCCTTTACTACCTCTACACATAGACTTGTAGGTAGAATCTGCCACCCAGTCCAGAATTTGACCAGACTGGTCAATTCAGTGTTGCTACGGAGTAGATTAAAATGGAATAAATAATGAACAAATCATAACAAAAAAATAAAAGAATTTCACTTTGCTGGTCATCAATTGACTATGGCAGTAACTGCTCAACAGAAGATTAATCTAACCCTTTATATAAGTTGTTTAAATAAAAGTAATGTTTTGAACAAGACCAGTTATACTATTGAGCTGAAAACAGCAGCATCACAGATTTATTTAAACAAAATCCACGACCTGAAGTTTATACTGACTATTTAAACAGTTAAGTAACTTTTATACTAACAGTTAGCTAAATATTTTAAATGGCACTTCCAAGTACACTCTGTAAACCTACCATTAGCAATGAATTGCTGAAGGTAACCAGACATGCAGCATTTGGTGTCGACTGAATAATTGTCATCATCCTCATCCTCGCGCGGCCAAGTGATGCGCTGAAGAAGTACCTACATTGAAAAACTAGAGGGAAAGGCTTGAATCATTTTTGCATCTTTCTATTACATATCACTTTTGCACTCTTTAGTAGTTCTTTAATCAAACATCACTTGTTGGTACTTTTTGCAAGTCTGTTGATTGTGGGTTACGTGATCATATGTATGAAGTCAGAAATAAAACAAAAAAGATTGAAAATGGACAGTAATAGATGCTGACCACGTACGAACTATAATATTGGACAGTATTCAACAATGGCAAACTACGTAGAAAACTTTAAACGATCATAGTAAATTAAATTTACTTCAGGGCTGAAATTTCCTTCTCCATGTTTTGGAAAAAGGAGGGCCACTGTGTCAGGTCATTGGGTTGGTACTGTCCACATTGGGGTTTCTTTAAGACCTCTTCTCAGCTGCTTAATTTGTCTAGTGACACGTTCGATGACCTGTTAATAATAATGGATTACATTTATATAGCGCTTTTCTATTAATGCATAATCAAAGCGTGTGCAATGAATCCATTATTCATTCACTCACACATTCATGCTCTGGTGGTGGTAAACTATACAAGTAGCCACAGCTGCCCCGGGGCAGAGTGACAGAAGCATGACTGTTAATAGCAGTAAGACAAATGGATGAACACATACGTTTTTATCCTAAAGCAAGTAATGAGGCTCTTACTCCAGCAGTAGGAGGAAGAGAAGAAAGGAGGAGTTGTAGGTGAAGAAACAACAGCCAACCACAGCAGATATTCAAAACTCTCCCAAAACCTTCTGTTAATTTCAAGCTATTTTCAGGCTTGGAACACTTCTAATTTCATAATTTTTCCAGGACTTTCATGACTATGGGAACCTTGTAAAAGGGACAGTGTTCTCCTGCTCACTGATAAAATTCCCTGCATTTGCAATATTGCAGCTCTCCCATCATATATTGTTACTATCAACCATGAGTTTTTCTTCCCCCTTGGGAATAAATAAACCAGAAAATGTGTAATCAATTTAATGTTTTCAAACAGTTTTGATGATTTTAGCAATGAGCATTTAAAATACATCACTTGCATGATAAAAACAAAAAAACAAGAATTGTCACATCTAACTTAAGAAACAGACATTTCTCAAATTTTACTCAGTATAAATCAATAGTTTTTCAAAAAGCCATTTCCTGTTGGTCTCAGTCAGGGAAGTCCCAGGCATGGACTAAATCCTGAACACTTACTGTATCCTTCTCTGAGAGTTTGGATTCCCCTTCAAGCTTCAAGACAGAGGGAAGCAAATCAGGAAACAGAAAAAAAGATGTGTAAAGCTAGATACTATATACACACTTGTAAAAAGTACTGAATATAATACAGTACACAGTGTAACAGTGGGTCCAATAAGCTCCACCCTTTATTTTATTTATAGATCACTAGCATTTGATCTGCTCAATAATCAGGATTTTTTTATATAATACTACTTACATTATTACAAAAGTATCAGAAATCTCAATCACTCCCTCTTCATTTGACAAGCTTGAATTAGCCAAATATAAATGTCATCCATCGAGGAGGGTGGCCCAATGGGCATAAAATATAACATGAGAGAAATAACTTAATTTTGTTTTCATGAAACATACAAGCCCAGTTGTTTCTGATGTCCAGGTCTGGACAGTCCTCTAGTGTAACAGTTGCTGTTTCAGGACTCCCACCAAGCAGGACATGAACAACAGCAGGACTGAATCCCGACAGGCACGGTCCTCTGTGAAGACAGGAGTGGCTTAGCGTTCTCCCTGCCACCATGAACATATCACTTTCCACAAGAAAACGAGAGGCTGAGGGGACTAGATGACCAGGCTCTCTTTCAAAAAGCTGTGTAACATTGGAGTTTGTTGTTTAAGACAGTAAAACATTAAATGACAACAAAAAAGTAATAGGCTTCCTTCCACAGTACAAAGACATTGAGCATAATATTGCTCTTAATTGCCTCTAGGTATGAACGTGAGTGTGGATGTTTGTCAGACGGTATGTGTTAGTTCTGTGATGAACTGGAGATCCCAGTTCTCAACAATATAAGCATTATACGTTCAGTAGAAACTTCTGAACCTTCAGGGTAAAGCAAACATACAAAAAGATATGATAAACTTGAAGACACATTTCTTAAAAACATCTTTAAGCAACTTAAAAGAACAGCATTTGCAGTAATGCCATACAAATACCATACATACCAAAACTGACACAAAACCCAGACTTCAGCTTTTCCATACATGCTGACAAAAAAAAGCGAGTTCACCCCTGTCCAACAGCAGTATCACCTGTAACATAATGTAAGGTTTAATTGACAGAATAAAGATAAAGGAAATACTTAAATTAGTTTTTAACAACAATAAATTGATATTGGAGGTACCTTCAAGTCTGCAATTCAGGGGCCGTCCCCATTCCACATTAGGTCACTTGTAAAAGGAGATAAGGGCCATGTCCTGTTCAGCAGGCCTTCTTCTGATGTCCATGCTGAGAAGAAAAGGACTTTCCTCTTCATGAATACGGAGAAAACTGTCTGCACACTGAGATATGGCCTTGGTGGGGTCACTGATAGTTAACCAGCCTAAGAAGAAAAAAAATAAAAACATGATTGTTTCATTATTTATGCTCAACTGTCAAGACAGCAAAAAAAAAAATTAAAAAAAATTAACATGTAGATTCAAATCACAAGTTAAAGCCACCAAGCCTTACTTAGACATAAATAAAGTATAATTGGTAACTATAATAAAGATTCATTGAGTATATATATTAAAATGTGACTAAAAGGGAGAATTACTCTGGCATTCCAGAGTCACTGAGCTTTGAAGCCTTTGCTGAGATTGAAAAGTATACGGTACATAAAATTGTTGTACCATTAAAAGACTGCTATGCTCCCTACAATGGTAACTTTTTAAGGAAAACAATTCATGGTTTACATCAAGAGTAGGCCATGCTTTGTTACATGCCAATTTTTGCTGCACTGTAACACTGTTTACCATTATCTTAACTTTCCTATGCCACTGCTAACTTTGAGCAGCACCTACCATCTGTGACTGCTGCACATGTTTTGGATGGGCCAGGCATTGCTGCTTGCTCTTCCTCAACGACAGTGCTTGTATGCATCACTTAATTTCCTGCACTACAAACATAACATTTTGTGTGTTACACTTGTGCTGCATGGTAAAGTGTAAAACAATTGCTGATGAGAGAAAAACTAACAGTAAAAAGTAAATGGCTACCTTTCCCCACATGAAGAAGTGTGTGCCTCAATAAAGTCAGTGGGAAACGCTGTGCAGACAGGACATTCCTGCATATCTGCTGCTGAGAAATTGAAGTTACAAGCAAGAAGGACAATATTATTTTCAAACTGTTTCTAAATGTATTGTTTGATACTATATAATGTGCTAAAAAATCTTAAACAGAGAATTCTTACATTTTCTCTCTTCAGGGTCTCCACTTTCCAGATTAATCAGGTTATTGTCACTGCCAACATGAATAACATCACAAGACTTGATGTGTTCTGTCAGGAGCAGAAAGGGAACTGCTGCTCCACACTTCTGATGTGGATTTTGGCATGTTTCTGAAAGCTTCATCAGTTAGTGGAAGGGAATTTGTGCAAAGCTCTTCTTGAATGGGGGTGATGAACAGATTTTTATTCCCACGACTTGCAGCCTTCAAGAGCTTGCCTGTATAGACAGTATCATGAGGAGCCACAAGAGAGAGTTTTCGGCTACCCCATCCACCTGTAGAAAATATTTCAGAGGAAAACTAGATTGTGAACTTTCAACAGTTCATTAGGTATATTATATCTAGAAGGTCAGTCAAAGCAACTAAACTTCTTGTCTGACTACAGTCCAGACTAAAGAAGTCACCTGTTTTTTTACTTGACTTACAAGTAAATAAACTGGCAAATAAAACATTAGTCTGTAGTTTCTGATATGCATTTAGACAAACGAATGAATGCTCACAAAAAATTCTTAAATAATAGCCTACATGAATAAACTTAATAAATGTACAGAGATGAGTTTGAAGAGAATATTTTAAAGTTTGAATTGGGTATCTGTTAGAATTAGGTTACAGTGTGTTGCATAATGTGCAGTTAGCTGCTGCATATGTACTTCTTTTTTAATGAATGAGCAACACCAACACACAAATTTGTGTTGCCCTACCTGAGGATGTGTAAAGCATCCACCCACCAGTAACTGTCCCCAGTTTTGGAATAAAACTTTGAGAGGATCACATAACTGTAAGGGAAAAAAAATATACAAGTTTAACCTCCAAAAGAGTCAAAACTCATCATTCAAATCAGAAATAGCATGCATCACAATGCGTGACAAGTAAGCTAAGTTTCAGTCACTCAATCCACCATCTATGAACTTCTGTTTCAGTGAGGTACTTTGGATACAGTGTTGTCCTCAAAATGGAAATAATTCTAAGTAATAATTAACACTAACCCATAGTTTTGTTGATTTTACTTGAGCAAACATAACTATCTTGGTTCTTAAAAACTTACTTGAGATGTGTGTACAAAATAAATGAACATCGTTGTTTTTCATGAACATCACAGTATATCAGAATACAATAAATGGATTATTTATTTATTTTTACTAATTGCATGTTACTAGCTCTTCATGTGTTGTGCTCTCATCTAGATGAGCAGATCTACAGCCCAACCCTGCCTGCAAATGGATGATTTGTTCCTGCTCTTTGGAGTTTTTTTTAACTGCTTTGGCAGCAAATAGAAACCCACTTCAAGTGGCTTGAATTTCTTGGCAGGAACAAGATTTGCTGCAGGAAAGTGCCTCTTTCCTTTAGACTTAGTAAAAATACCTGGGAAGGACCTATAGAAAATAAAAGTGTTAAAGCATGCATTAACTGTTTTTTTTTTTTTTTTTTTTTTATTACTACACTAAAAGATCATGGACAAATTTGAACATTGTTTTGCATGACATAGATGAATATAGAAAAACATGGCACTCTACTGTATATTCCCACTAGGTTTCAATAAAGTGCAGTGGGCCATCATTTAGACCTTCAAAACCCCTGATATTTTTTTCTTACATAAACAAATTTCACATTAGCCTCAAGTGAAACAGGTCTTTATAAATTTTA
Organism: Apogon hyalosoma; assembly: GCA_037367295.1. Taxonomy (NCBI): domain Eukaryota; kingdom Metazoa; phylum Chordata; class Actinopteri; order Kurtiformes; family Apogonidae; genus Apogon; species Apogon hyalosoma. Next base: position 6,578 of record JAPQRP010050096.1, read on the forward strand.
CTGAATGATCACAAAACATCAGACACTTTCTTCCAGGATTTAATTTAGATTTTAATGTCTGCAATACTGGTAAGAAGCAGAGCATGCAACAATACTATGTCTATTACTTACTGTAAGTAGCAGGAAATATGTTCCCTTTGCTAAAATATGTAAACACAAGGCTTACAAACAGCAAGTATCCTTTAAGTCTTTAGCAGGTCATTTCCATTTGCAGTGAGGGTCTTTCTTGCTGATGGGCTATACGGCCATGGTGACCTCCCTGCCTCTGTTCTCTGCAGGATTGTACCCAAGAATATTTATTAACCATAGATGAATCTAGAATTTATGAATAAAAGTAACCCATATGTAGGCCTACATGAATCTGTTTAATACTAAACCTCATATCTTGATTTGTGATGTCACTGCCCTGTTGCCTCTGTCCATGCTAGTAACTGCAGTGAGCACCTGAGCAACATCACACTGACTTCCCTGTCATCAAAAACACAGCAAACAGCAAGAAGGATCTAACACATTAACAGCACAGAGACGACGTTTTAATACGGCTAAAAGTTAAGCATTATTAAAGTTTGGTTACAGATACATTACTGGCGGTCCATTTGTGTTTTGTTTTTTTGTTTTCTTTTATTAAACCTTCAACCCACGAGCCCCAAGGTACTATCATCAGCACGTCCGAACATATGACTTATAACATATGTGCTAAAACTTTGACTTGGACTGATTTTAAAGTTTCAGAAGTCAAGCCGATAGTTTTCAAGTACGGGCACATCATGTTTAAAAACGGTTTTGGATTAAGTTAAACCGATAGTAACTTAACTACCCAGCTGTTATTACAGTCAGAACTTTATGGCTCTTGTGCTTGAGAAATGCTTTAGAAAATGTAGCCTGTGTAGCTGCTCCCGTACTATTTATTAATCAATAAAATAGGTACATTATTGAAAAGCTGATTAAGAATACAGTGACGCTACCACCAGCCAGTGACAAATGTAAACTACTAACTTTAACGCCGCTACTTGTGGTGACTTGACGTGGCTCTGACTAGGCTCTTGGTCTATGGAAAACCAAGCCGGTTCTTCGGAGGCACCAGGTTGGAACCAGTTAAGCACTGGTCCTGGCGCCGGCCCCGAACTAGCACCAGCTTCTAATTGGTGGATAAGGGCTAGCACGGCTCAATGCAAATTTATACCACAGAGATGAAGTTTTACATGGCTACACGTTACTAAAATTTAGTACACAGCTGTTGTTACAGTCAGATCCTTTATGTCTGTCAGATCAGAAACACTGCCTTATGTCACTGACAGTAAACTATGGTCAGTTAGCTTTAGCAATGCTAACGCAACAATTTTAACGAACACCGCCTCATTAAAAGTTCCGCGTAGATACCGTCCAATAGATTCTGTTAATGTGCAAAGTGTCCGTTCTTATCTAACGCTGAATCTTACAAAAATACACGATGCAAATGCCAAATAAAGGAATTAATACACTTACCGAAGCGCCATCGTCCGCAGCCACAGAGCCATGTAATGGAAGAGCCCATGAAACGCATCCACTAGAGGCTCTAGGGGGAAACCTGCAGTTGACCCACTTCCTGCATCGGCGTCACGTGACCAACCTAACGTTCCTTGATTGGCTGGCTGTCGGTTCGTCTCGCGATAGAATCGATTGCTTGATGTCCCGGATGTCTGACCTACATTTTTTTGCAGCTGAATTTTTTGCAACTGAATTTTTTTTATTCTAAATTTATGAACATAGTGGAATTCAGAGACAAAAAAAGTCAGATATTTTATTTCTGTGCAGAAAAAAAAAAAAATTCAGATACTTAATTTCAGTGCAAAAAAATTCAATGTTAGAAATTCCATGGCTTTTATAATTCAAAATCTGATGAGACAGATTTACTTCCATAAAATGGAGGTCAAAATGAAACAGGTGAAAATGTTGTTTCTCTTGATGATCTCTTCTCACCCTTATGAGTCCATTACTCTAGAACAGAATCAGTTATGGTTCTATTTCTTTGTATCATAGCAGTAATTATCCAGTAGGAGGCTCTTACCTACTTGCTTACTTAAATACAGGTGGAGATTGTCGCAAACATCAAGTCCAGTATATACATAGCCTAAATGTATAGTAAACACACACACACACACACCAGTGTGTGTGGCACCGGTTCACCAGCTCTGCCCCATACAGCTCTCATTCATTCATTCATTCATTCATTCATTCATTCATTCATTCATCTCTCAAAGCCATACACACTCTGCTGTACTTTGTCCTGAAGTAATCCATAGCTATCCATAAATTAATGCAGAGAATAAAATTCAGTGAGCGAATCAATCCTCACATGGTAAATTTGTTTTTGTCGGTGCAAAATGTCCAGGGGAAAAATCTGATATCATCAAAGATATTGTCAAACTTCTGTTAAAAATCTTCTTTTTCAAATGTAAATAATGGTTCAAAGGAAACACATGACAGAAATAAAGTGAAATGAAGCTAGAAGAATATATCCTCATGAGGTCCATGTTAAAATCTGCCCTGTAATGCGGAACTTAGCGAGCGTAGACTTTTAACCAACTAGCCTTTTTCTCTGTCAAATGATAACAAATGTCAGAAAATCTTCTTTTTTTAAAGGAAACATTTATTGAACTAAAAATAATATTAAACTACTGGTAAAGAAAAAAAAAAAAGGGGGGAGAAAGGTAAGGTAGAACAGGTAACATTAACATTTCACATAATAAAACTTACATTCAGATAAAAACAAAACAAAGTGTTCAGTACACTTAATTCTTCAAGTCAGTTCTTTCTGAAATAAACAATGACTGCAGCACAGATCGTTCAGTCATGGTGTCAAATGGAAATATTACTTCCACCCAGTTAACTCAGCTACTCTCCCCTATAGGCAGAACATGAGTCATAGAACTACAGAACACATAACGGCAACTTGCTTTTAACAAATATTTACAACTTGCGAGGTAGCACACTGTCACATGACTCAGTGACGCTGTAAACTTTGTGAGTCACATGACTCGGCACAAACTGTCCCTGCATCATAAGGTGCATGCGTGGTGTCAAAACATGCAACACTACTTGGTATTTCTAGGTTCATATGCAATGACTATGAAACCTTTGAATATTATGTGAAAATACATGAGTCAACTTACTCTTCCGACACAGTTTATTCATTACATGAATGATGTTAGTTTTACTTGAATAATTCCAGTTCTCTCTGATACTTACAATTAGAAAATAAAAATTGTGACAGTTAACCTAATAAATATTACTACACCAAAATATAATTTTTTTCAGTGTGGACAGCAGTATCTCCAAGAACACAGAGGTGCTGTGAACTTCACCTGTCAGTAAATCATGGCAGGGAAAAAAAAAAGCATATCGGCCAACGCAACAGGCCGATGCTGATACAAGAAAAAAAAGTAAATATCGGCCCGATATCTCAGTCTATCATTAGTCTAGATGTAGATCCCCTAAGATGCTTGAGTATAGCACATACTGTATGAGCTGGTGACATGGGCTCAATTAGCAGATACACAATACTTCATGAAGTTTACCATTTTACCCAGCCAGTAAGTTAATAATAATAATAATAATAATAATAATAATAATAATAATAATAATGATAGATTAGATTTATATAGCTCTTTTTCTATTAACACATACTCAAAGCGCATACAGTGGATCCATTATTCATTCACTCACACATTCATACTTTTTGGTGGTGGTAAACAACATCTGTATCCACAGCTGCCCTGGGGCAGACTGACAGAAGTGTGGCTGCCATTTCGTGCCTACGTCCCCTTCGACCATCACCGAACAATCATACCATTCATACACCAGTGTGAGTAGTAATATTAACTCATGCCTCAGACTCCCACAGTTCTATGTCTTTTGTCCAAATATGGTCATTTCTGGCTCCAAAGTACCAACATGGCGGCAGGCAAATTGCAAACTACTGGCTTCAAAATGGCATAAAATCACAGGGACCCCACCCCCCATAAAAAGTATTTCATTTACTGTATAGGAATTTAACTGTTAATTTATTGTTGTTGTTGTTGTTGTTTTTCTTACTTACAGTTCTTTCCAGTATTTCATGGCTTGATTAGAGGTTATTGGAGCATAAAATTCTTAATCTCACAAGAGGTTTTTCAGGAAATTGCAGAGCATGTTGCAAGGTTTACAGGTGTATTTGGCAAACAAATCACAAGACCAATTAAAAATTGCAAAAATACTTGCATAATTCAGTAAAGCTAAAATGTATTGCATGTGGCCCAGGACAGGGAATTGCTTTTTGAAGATACATTGGGTTTATTACAGCAGCTAGATAATACAGAGGGTGTAGAAAAAGGGCTATATACATAGAACTATGAAAACAATAAAAACACAATAAAAATATTTATACAGTCTAAAGAAATGGTTCCCAACCTTTTCGGCTTTGTGACCCCATTTTAACATCACAAATTTCTGGCGACCCCAGATATTCAAAACTGAGACATTTTTTTTGCTAAAATTAATTTGTTTTTATTTGTGTAATAGTTTGCTATACTATGTTGCAAATAAACGTTAATTTTAGACGACATGTAGTCTATATAATGTATATTATTATGGACGGAGGCAGAAAAGCCAGGTGTAGATTACTGCACAAAGGGAGAATTAGATTTTCCTTGG
>JAPQRP010050097.1:0-11243 GCA_037367295.1 Apogon hyalosoma
CTTTTCTGTCTGTTTTAGTCACATGATCCACACAGGAGTTAGGACTGGATTGCATAACCACTGTTTTTGATGACTTTGGATGGTCTAATCATTTTTTTCCACGACTGTATATGGGATTAATTCAACAGTGATACACAAAAGGACTACTAAAACCAGAGATTGCATTTATACTCATGTATTTAAATCACAAATGCATCTTTAAGTGACATAATAGTAATAACAACAGGAAGATGCACACATTATTTATTCACTTACAGATGATTGCATACACAGCTAATGTGATGATTAAAGCTTTGATGACTCATTAGGAAACGGTTATGTAATCTGTTTTATTGATCGTAGTAAGTCTGTAGTGGAAGAAAAAAGAGCTGGATGCAGAGTTTCAAAGTGCAGTCTGTGTTCATTCAGCTTGCTGATGCTTTTCCTTGGGCATTGATTGGTCATGGACCTCCTGTTTACTTTGTGTTTGTTCACAGCTGCTGGCCTCTACTATTTGGCAGAACTAATAGAAGAATACACGGTAGCCACAAGTCGAATAATAAAGTACATGATACTGGTGAGTGAAGTGAATGGAAAGTGTTACTGTGGACTTGAGTGGACGTTCGCTGCTGCTGCTGCTGCTGCTTCACCGGTCTTGTTGATGTGTTCAGTTCTCCACAGGTGTACTGGCATGTCTATATTTGTTTGAAGGCTTTCCAGCTCTGATGGTGGGAGTGGGCCTCTTCACTAACCTGGTGTACTTTGGCCTGCTCCAGACCTTCCCCTATATACTGCTCAGCTCCCCAAACTTCATCCTGTCCTGTGGTAAGTGACGCCCACGGGCATTTGAGTGGACAGAAAAGCTAAATGTGCACACATCTGAGAAATGACCCCATAGCAGGATCATTAAAGTCCATCTTATCTTATATTATCTTATATTATTATCTTATATTATCTTACATCATTGTCTTATCTTACCAAATCATCGTATCTTAAATTATCGTCTTTTATCTTATGTTACATCATTGTCTTATCTTGCATTATCATCTTATCTTTTGTCTTATTTACCAAGTCATCTCATGTTTTGTCTTCGCTTACATTATCATCTTATCATATCTTCATCTTCCCCCCTTTTTTCATATCTTTATCTTATCTTACATTATCATCTTATCTTTTATCTTATTGTATCATAGCTTATCTTAAATTATCTCATTTTACATTATCATCTTATTTTTTTGTGTTATTGTATCTTATCTTAAAGTACATTATCGTCTTATCTTTTATCGTATCTTATTGTATCATATCTTATGTTAAATTCTTATTTTACATTATCATCTTATTTTTTATGCTGCTGTATCTTATCTTAAAGTATCTCATCTTACATTATCGTCTTATCTTTTATCTTATCTTATTGTATTGTATCTTATGTTAAATTATCTTATTTTACATTATCTTTTTTTTATGTTACTGTATCTTATCGTACATTATTATCTTATGCTCTCCTGTCGTTGACTTTTGTTGCAGTGTTGGTGGTAGTCAACCATTACATGGCCTTCCAGTACTTTGCTCAAGAGTATTATCCATTCTCGGAGGTAATTTCTTTCTAGATTCTCAACAGTAGGAGTGATGCCTCCTCTTCTTGTCTAACCGTGTTTCATTATTGTCGGCCTCAGGTGTTGGCGTACTTCACCATCTGCCTGTGGGTGATTCCTTTTGCTTTCTTCGTGTCGCTATCAGCGGGTGAAAATGTGCTTCCGTCCACCATGCAACAAGGAGGTGAGATACTCACCCGTTTCTCATTAGCTTTGGTATCACACTGGCTTTTAAAGCAACACCAGTCTTATACTTTGTGTATCTAACGGTATGTGAGGGTCATCTAGGGTCTGACGGAAACGAATTTCATTGCTGGGTGTGTTTGTACCCACATTTGTCCACTCCACCTATATCACCTATATCTGTCATTGTTCATTTGTAGAGGAAAAATACTTTGAAAAAGGAAGAAAGTGAAAATGCAACATGCATTGTGGGAAGCAGAGCGCTGCGCAGGTGCATTATGGCCACAGCAGCAACAAACATGGAAACTGCTACTGCAGCTGCATGGAGCTCCACTTCCCACAGTGCACATCGCGACAAATTTCCGAAAATGCCCGAGTGACCATCCGGCTCTGTAAACAAATGGATTGTTTATGGTGAAGTACACTTAGAAATTGTTCACTGTGAGGGAAGAGATTCAGGTGAGTGATCACAGAAAGACTGAGGGATCTGTGATACTTAGGCTGTGACTCGGGTTTTACAGATTTGATGAAAAATTGGTGACGAAAGTCGTACGCAGCTTTAAACACAGAACTTCACAGAGAAAGTTACCTAATTGTTTTTCACATACCTGAGCCTCACACCAGCCGTTTCAACATCTGTGTCTTTGGCTGCTTTCAGACAGCAGCTCTTAATGCACAATTCGGGTTTCTTGGTGAAATCTGATTTTTTTTTTTGTGTGTGTGTGTGCTCGTTCATATTACACATTAAATGTGACTTCTGTCAGTTTTGAGTATGAACTGAATGTGACCCTGAAGTGACCCACATGCGCAAAAGAGGTCCTGACGGAATACGTGACCACGCAGGCACACCGTGTGTTTACGGAAGGAAATACGTTTTTCCCGCCGCTTCTCCTCCTGGGACGCAGAATTGAGACATTTGTTACATTTAAATGATGTAAAGGTTGGACAAATGTGACCTGGCCGTTCAGACTCAAGTCGCATTGCAAAATATCAGATAGGTATCAGATTTAGGACCACATCTGAAAGTGGTCTGGGTTGGATTTGAAAAAATCTGATTCGTGCTGTTCAGTTTGGATACAGGTCTCATATGGGCAAAAAAAAATCAGATTTGGGCCACATTTGCCTGCAGTCTGAATGTAGCCTAAGTGACGTTTCCTTTGTTTTCAGATGACGTGGTGTCTAATTACTTCACTAAGGGGAAGAGGGGGAAGAGGTCGGGGATCCTCCTCGTCTTCTCTTTCCTCAAGGAGGCGGTGCTGCCCAGCAGACAGAAAATGTACTGAGGAGCCCAACTCGGAGCGGGGCCCCCAGGGCTTCAGGGGCCTTTGGGAGTGAGTGGAAGTTAACAGGAAACAGAAAGGACTGTGCAGATAGTTTGTGGATGGGACTTGAGTGAAACAAGAAGAAGCAGAGGCAGAGCACCTGAAGAGGACGGACCAATGAACAAAGCATCCTGCTGGACCTGAGGAGTTAATACAGGCCACGTTTATCTGTCCTTTATCTGTCCATACTGACCGCCAACATCTGTTCAAGTGAGGACCATGTATGTAGTGCAATGCCTTTTACTGTCATGTCAGACACTTTTAGGGGTTTAGTTTAATGATAGCAACCACAGAATACCAGCCTGATATTGGTTGATGAGGAAAGCTGGTGGAACATTTCCTCTGCAAGTAATGTTTTATGTTTGTTTGATAGTTTGAGATTTTACATATGTATATAAAATCTCAAACTGTCCTTGACAAAAAGTTTATAGGGTTTAAAAAAAATGTGAAATGAATTAAAGGTATCTGTGTTAAAGATTATCTGCGTGTGTCCTGTGAAGCAAAGAAGGAAACTTCACAGAAGCTCTAGGATATTATGAAAACCAACAAGGACCTGAATTTAGCTCCAGTCAAGGACGATCAGGGCCACGACGGTGTTAAAAAGAAATCTGATATGAAGTATAAAATTGTAATATTTTGAAGAAAAGAAATGAAACTATGAGAATAGTTATAGCATTCAGAAAAAAAAACTCAACTCAAGTTGAAACCTTAAGAGAACAAAGGTGAAATTAGAGAATCAAGTTGTAGGATTAAGAATAAACTGAATCTATTATGAGGTTAAACTTATGTTTTTTTTTTTTTGTTTTTTGTTTTTTTATGAAGGGAAAGACATTACAGTTAACCGCAAAAAAGCAGTAATTTCTGAATTGCTAATGCTCTTAATTACGGCTTTTTTCATAATGTTATGACTTTGTTATAATTGTCATAATAGTATAGTTTTTTCCTCATAAACCATGGCTTCTCTCCTTTATGCTGTCTTTGTTCTTTTAATATTCTAATTTTCGGACTGGTTTTCTCACAATGTAGCAACTCTACTGTTTAAATATCAGATTTTTCTCCGTCATTGTGCCACTGATCTGTTAATGAAAATTTCATTTTGTTACCAAGTTACAAGACGTAGTGTTTGATAAATGTGTCCACAGACGTAAAGCTGATCTAAAACCGTTTAATTAGTGCCAGCTTCGTGTCTGAATCATTGATGTGGCCACTGAGTGTAAATTTGTTTCATTTTCTCACCTGCATCAACACATCCATCAGTCACCAGCGATTTTAGTAAAGCCGCTTCCCTGTGTTTTTTGGACTGTTCTTAAGATTTCTCATTAATAACAAACAAGATTTTTTTTTTTTTTTTTGTACATTGATGAAAACACATTTGTGAAGATCGAACCTGTGCAGTGAGTCTTGTATGGATATTTTGAGGACAAAAGCTACTTTAAGTGGTTGGGTAATTAAAGCAGCCATGGTGGGGTCTGAAATACTTTTTATCAATTACTGACTGTGATTCATTGTTGGCTGGTATGCACACAACTTTCTAATACAATAAAAGTCAGGTTTTTCACATTGTCTGGAGATCGACGTGTTCTTGTTGATGCTAAAGGAGACGAAGGAAAAGATGATTCAGAGACACCGATTCTCCGCATCTTCAGACAAATGAAGTCGGTTCATTTATAAATAGTGTGTTTTATGTCTTTTCTAAAGGGCATTGATATAGAATCCATATTTAACAATTAAGTTATGAAAAGTGGGTTGTCTTGATTAGATTTTTTTTTAATAGCATAAATTTACATCACATGACCTGGTAATCCTGTTTGCACTTCTTTTTCTATGGCAGAGGGTCAAAGGTCATGATCTTTAGTCTCATCTGTCATTAGATGCACAAGTGGCTCAAGTTTCAGTCCAAGATATTTCTAGTCCAAATTTACCAGAAATGTTGATTATTGATTGATTATGAATTCAAAAGTTAAACCATATGGATATGTCTAAACACTTTATAGAGACTATGGGTCAAAAGTTTAGGTTTTTATCCAAACCAGACGTGTCAAACTCATTTTAGATCAGGGGTCATGTACAGACCAATAAAGTAAAAGTAGAATAACAGTGAAAACAGTAAAATTATATTATGAAAATGTTTACATCCACAAAGTTTCCTTTAACGCATAAAGATTCAGTGCTATTTTTATGTCGGTCCCCAAATTATTTTTTTCTTTCTATTTAATCTTAAGTGATTTACCCCCATTTATTATAATATTATCCTCTGGATTTTGCGTGTTTCACTGTAAACTGTGTATTTTCCTATTTTTAATCTCCTATATTTAGATATTCATGGAAATTCAGAATAAATTCAAAGGTTATTATATCAAAAACAGAGAAAACTGAAGAAAAATTTACTTTTTCAGCAAAATCTATCATTAATTGAACATAAAAAACCAGCATCTCCATCCACTGTCATTGATCCAACTCCATGGGTTTTACTGGTGAATCAATGTTGTAGAGGATGACGGTGTTTCCACGGTAACTACGGAGCCTCTGAACGTCCAAATGGGTCATATCCAATGACCATGAAAAGATGACAAACTGCATTTTACACTAATTATTTACATGTATTGATAGAATCAGTGGATCAACAGGTATTAAATAGTTTAGATCAGTAGATGGTTTTGGTCACTGGTGGATGTTTGGGTCTTTATGGGTTAAATAATCCAGCTAGGTTAACAGGCTGGACTTTGTAATAGATCACCAGCATGCATAATTAATCATTTGTGTGGCAAAATTATATTTATATATTAATCATTGTTATTAGTGTGACTTCTTATCCACAACCACAGCGGAGCTCTGTCCTTAAAATGTTTTATGTGATAAACAGAAGTTAAGTGAGGCACTGTGATTAATTATTCATAATTTGGTGTTATTTAATCAGATGATAAAAATGTACCTCCTGTACCGTTTTCATGACTGAGGAAGTTAGTTACAGAGACCAAATTTGTATTTGTTTAATACATGGTATCACAAAAAGCCCTTGAGAGGGGATCAGCTTAGAAAAACAAACATCTAAAACCTAAGCGTTCTTAAAAGACTCTGAGAACATTCAGAAACATAACGTACTGCGCACTTTTAACACCCCTCGGCCAAATATAGTTTTAAATTCTGCTGAAAGTTACTGCCCTATAATTTACATTAGATCGTCTTTGTGTAAATTGGGTCTCGATGCATTCTTCAGATAATGCGATTACGTCGTCGAAAGAACATGTCGCCATTTGACCTTGAAAAAGTAGGTCAAGGTCACCCATTTTCAATATTCTTCTCCTCCATGCCAAGATGCATCCGCAGTGTAAATTCGGTGCAGATATGTCAATGCATTCTTCAGATAATGCGATTCCGTTGCTGAATGGACAGACGGACGGACGACAAAATGATTACAATACCCCTTCAGACGGAAGTTGACCCAGGGGTAAAAACTGAATGAAACAGGAAACATCATCGTCAGTCTCCTCTGTAGTCCACTGTCCTCAGACACAAACACAGTCCCTGGTTGTAAATGGAAAAACCTTCCTACATTGCACCTGGTCTTCAACGTGAAAAACACAGAGGACTCGCACACAGACACCTCCAGCTGACAGGCCACCGCTCACAACTCTAACACACTCACGTTGTTGACAAGCCCTCACCTGGACCTCCAGTCAGTTCCCTGGGGGGGGATCAGTGGAAGTGCAGGGACACATCGGTGACAGGTGACCCAGTTCACTCCGGTTTTCTCACCTTTTGCTCACCCCTCTGTTCACCCCGCTATCGAAGGCTCCGCATCTGGAGAGGGTGGCGTTTTTCATTTCATCACTCTGAGCAGAACTTGTGTGGTAGACTTGGTATGTTTGGCGGACCATTACCTGCCAAACAAAAATGTGCACTAATTAATTTCCTTGTCGTTCGCTATAATGCTTAAATTTTGCTTAATTTTTCAGCCTTTTTGCGAAAACCTGCAGTTCTTTAAATATTCACTTGACATTGCAAAGGTGACTCATAGCCCCCCATGTTATAATTACTGTCTAATATGTTATGAAATAGCTGAAATAACTGTTGAACATTAGCAGTGTGGTCGATGTTTTCAGTAAAATAGCTTAGTGAATTCCACCCTTTTCTGTAAATGTGGTCACCAGAAAACCAATTTCTTTTGCACAGTCTAGGTTATAAAACTTAAAAAAAAAAAAAGGAAAAAAAAGGAAATTAATTTCAGTGTTAATATATGAAAGCGCTTCAGTCTGGAGTAGCTTTAGTGCAGATATTACACCCATCCAGTGGATACAGCTGTGGTTTCAGATCCTGCGGCCCAGTGTGTGGTGGGCCAGGGTGCGTAGCTCAGTAGTGTCCAGGTTCCAGTGCTTCAGCCAGGTGCATGGCCACCTCTGTCCAGGGGGAGGTGCTCTGGCCTTGGGGGTATCCCCTGTGCTGGACTTTGAGGATGTTCCGTGGCTCAAAGTCTGCTAGAGAACCGATCCTGGAGGGGTAGGCTCTGGGGAAAAACACCCTCTTAATGGTATCCAAAGGCAGGTTAGGAGCCTGCCGTGGGGTGGTGTTCCACTCGGTGGTGTACTGGGGCCCACTGATGCGGTCCCTCCACACTGACACTTTGTCCCGAAGGTTGGGCTCCATGAGGGGCTTCGCTGGTTGGAGACTGGTGTAGATGGTCCAGGGCCTTGGTGCTGGGGCAAGTGTGGACGCTGCATGTGTGTCCTCTGGAAAGCCACATGGTCGGTGCTCATATTTACCTCTGGCAGGTTTTGGGTTTGAGAAGCTCTGGTCCGATGGGGGGCACTGGCTGTGGTTCTGACTCACCAGAACTCTGGGTAACTCCTCCTTTATATTGGGTAAGCCTTTCTTTTTCACCCACTCTGCTACTTTCTCTTTATTTAGGGCCTGAAATCAGACATGGAAGATGAGATTCTAATTCCAACAAACTCTAGAAATCTGTTTGCAGCCACATTTCCACCACAACCCTTTATCGGGCATTTATTGGTCATTTACGCACACATTACAAGACAGTCTAATCTAATCTAATATAATATAATATAAGCTAAGCTAATGCAGCCGTGGCTCAGGAGGTAGAGTGGGTCATCCAATAACCAAAGGGTTGGCAGTTTGAATCCCGCTCTGTCCCAGTCATGTGTTGTTGTGTCCCTGGGTAAGACACTTCACCCTACTTGCCTCCAGTGCTGCTACTCACACTGGTGTATGGATGCGTATGAATGTTCGGTGGTGGTCGGAGAGGCCGTAGGCATGAATTGGCAGCCACGCCTCTGTCAGTCTGCCCCAGGGCAGCTGTGGATGCATATGTAGTCTACCACCACCAGAGGGAGAATGTGTGAGTGAATGAATAATGGAGCCACTGTACGCGCTTTGAGTATGTGTTAATAGAAAAGCACTACTTAAATCTAATCTATTATTATTATTATTAATCTAATCTAGTATTTTTTATGTAAACTACTGATTTTAACAGCATACTCACCCTTTTGTTGAGTCTAACCGTATCCACCAGTTCACTATATAAAACCTGAACTTGCTTCCTCTCCTCACTTTCCTTCATCTTATTTTTCTGCCACATGCAGCTTTTCAGATACCTGCACAGAAAAACAAGTGCCAAAAACACAGTACATTTAGTTTGGTTGGTGCAAGATTGGATCATCACTATCTGCAGTTTGCTGTTCAAGTCCTTCAGCAGGTCAAAAAGATAGCACCTTTATGATAACTAGGAAAGCACTCGGAGAGCGCAGACCTCCACCAAGGCAGATCATCAGAACCCCCCCTTTTACTGCATTTAGCATTAGCTCCTTCATCAACCCTTACTCCCCCGCTCCACCTGCTGGTCCAAATATGGTCCCTTCTTGCTACAAAAAGCTAACTGTTAACAATTTCTATTCAAAATGGGATTTTTCAGGGAGCTATTCCCACAGGTTTCGTTACCTGGCGACCTCTCTGTGACACCAGATGCAGGCCATATCCAGAGGTGTACATCCCATGCTGTCCTGGGCTGACATCTCTGCTCCGGCTTGTACAAGGATATGGGTGCAGTCCAGGAGGCCCTCTGAGGCAGCCAGGTGCAAAGGGGTCTGCCCAGAGTCTGTGGTGCTGGATACAGTTAAAACTCATCATCATTACTGTAGCTACAGTCATTACCATTACTGTTGTCGTCATAATCAGCACCATTACCATCATCATCATCATCATCATCATCTCGATGTCATGCAGCATTTACCCACCATCTTAATTATAATTTGCATTTTTTGGGGGGACAGAGGAGGAATATGTTTTATGCTTATTTTTAAGAATTTTTTGGTTCATTTAAAGGGCTCATATTTTGCTAAACCCACTTTTATTAGTCTGTGGTTCATTTATTTGTGTATTTGGACCCTAATAGTTCATACAGTTCGAATTTGAACCCTCCAGGTGCTGCAAAGCTGTCTTTACATTCATTACGGCAAAAATGGAGTGGATTTCTACAACCCGTTTCAATACCTGCTTAATTTGTTACGTCTATAACTAGTTACACTATGACATTTGCACATATAAAGTCAAGACTTCTGACAAACATTTCTCTGAGTTCGACATAATTGTTTATCAGCAGCAGCGGTTGGAGTAAAAACTGAAAATATGTCCATACTTTGAGCCCATTACCTAAAATGTTCATTTGTTGGTTGGATTAATGAACACAAGTGGTTGAACAGGCCAGAGCAGCACAGTCAACAACCTGGAGGGAGCGGGGTGTGAAGTGGCTCATTTGCATTTAAAGGGCCAGCGCTCAAAGCCACCTTTCTCTTGTCATTACTCAGAAATAGGGTTGAAGATGAACCTGTGGAGTTGAATTAATGAAGAATTCAGACCCAAGCAGAGCATTTACAGTTTATGCAGACCACAGGGAAATGTTTGAAAATGAAGAATTCCATTTAAAAAAAGCTAAATATCACTCCTTTAAGACACTTAACAGGTGACTGCCTTCAGTCGCAGGCAACAAGACAAGTTGCTTCCTAAAAATTGCACAACATTCTCATCAACACAATGAAAAGGTCTTACACATTGACATCAGCACCGTGCTCCAGCAGGTAAATGAGGCAGGCTCGGGTCTGGGGTGCACTTCGGCCGCTCAGGACCATGTGAATGGGCCGGTGACGCTGAGGAGCATCGGCGCTGTTGATCCACCACAGCCCGGATTCAATGAGCAGCCGAACAGTAGCCAGTTGGCCGTAAAGGCAGGCCACATGGAGAGGTGACAGACCCTGGAGGATACAACACAAAGAGAGCCATAACACGGACAGGACATGAACCAATATGTAACGTTACAGTATTTGACCTCTGTTTTTACTTCTCTGACCACACAAGGACATCATGAGATATGATCAGAAACACATCTGATGTAGGTGGGCCCCTCAGGTCTCAGGCTTAAAGGTAGTTCAAATATTTAGTTTTTCTTGTTTTGGTGAAAATGTGTGTGATTTTAACGGGAAATGAGGAGAAGTGTTCTGTCAAAAAGCTGAAACCCTCTTCTTTATCTTTTCATTTTAAACACTTGTCTTATTTTTTTAAAGTTAAAGTCCAAATGTATAACCTCAACATTTCTTCAGCTGTCAACAGTAATATTATTCAGATTTCCAGGAAAATCCAGGAAATAAGCGATGTTTTCATTGAGTACCTAAAGGGCCTGTACAAATACTACATACTTTAATGAATTAAGTTGAACAAGATAACAAATGAAGATGAATTAGAAAACAAATGAGAAAAGGGCTGGTTATCCACTAGAAAGAACCTGGACCTGAGACAAACAGTCCTTCAGAGTAAAACCCATTCTCTAATTAATTCTCAGAATTTCACATTTAAATGACATTTGACTTTATTTTTCTTCATTAATGACTCATATTTGGTGTGGGAGCTATTTGTCCATTTAGTTTTTTATTCAAAATTAATTTACTTTTTTTGTTTTGTAATTTAGTATTTTTTGCTAGTTGTTTATTTTTGATTGTTTGCTTTTTGTTTTGTATTTAATATATATATATATATATATTTATATATTTTACTTTCATGGTTACTACTTTCATTTTTTAGTATTTAGCACCTTTTTGTTTTGTTTTTCTTATTAGTTTAGATCATGGGCACTTTAGCATAAATAGACAGCACCTAGGGAGAC
>JAPQRP010050098.1:0-11243 GCA_037367295.1 Apogon hyalosoma
ATGGATGGATGGATGGATGGATGGATGGATGGATGGATGGATGGATGGATGGATGGATGGATGGATGGATGAACAGAAATGCCTGCTGTGTGGGGTTTTACCTCCCTAGTAAAACTTAAAGACAACTTCCTAAAAAAGCTCCAACTCCAACCTGTTATTTTAGCTTCCAACAACAAAAACAGTGGTCATAAATGTGAAACTGTAACATGACACGTGAGGCGTCAAACTGGTGGCCTAAAAGGTAAAGTCATTCCTATTTTGAGTTGGGCCCCTTATCAAATGTAGGTCAACGATGACACTATAAAATGCTGGTGCAGTTTGTCTTTGCAGCCCACATACAGGTATGAGACAGAAATAACTCATGTTTAAAGTGGTCCATTATTCAGTCAAAGCCAGTGTCTTCTACTTTTAATTATCTGGCAGTTGGAATATCCAATACTGCTGTGGTCAAATAAAAGAAGAAGCTGTTCCACCCATAATTAAGGGCTTGTGTCAAAAAGAGAGCCAAGTGCTAAGTGCTGGTAATTTCCACGCGAGGATCAAGCAAACACCACATGATGAACATGACCATAGGGCAATAACACCCTAGGAAAACTTTCATAGGGCAATTCCACTTGACAGGACAGTCATTAGTAGCCATTAAGTGTGTTATTTTTCAGTCTGTCTGCATAGAATTGTAAAGCTTCTCTGTCTGCAGTTTACCCGTGGAGAGAGCTCATATATACTATACTGTTGGCTACTGTAATGACAGTATGCTTTATTCTACAGAGGAATAAAATAGTGGATTTTATGACTGTTTGTGATATAATACTAAGTCAGTTTTAATAAGCCTTTTCAGATGAAAAATATGTGTTTTGTCGTTGTTGTTGGTGATGTTTTTACTTACGTTTTATACAGCGGTTGGTTCCTGGAGCCAAAGCCCAGCCGGAGCAGCACTGCTGACCTCCACAGACATTAGGCCTGAACACAGGAAGATATGCAACATCTTATGGTGAATTAATAATGACAGTACTTCCTCAAACAATAGTCTCCTTAACAATAACAGTGAAGGTGAAGTGACACAAAAGTTCTGACTGCAAAGACTATCATGTCTTCAGATCATTTTGAGTTGGTTGTGCTATTGATACGACCACCTTTGAGATTACACTATAACTGCATTTTATTTGAAACAAAATTTCAGGGCAAATCATGAAACTTTATCTGAGATTGGACCCACACGCCCCTCACTCTGTTATGTGAGATTCCAAAGTGAAAATAAATACTAAGATATCTGAGCCTTGAAGGGATTATATGAGACACACGGGACATGAAAAGCACCCTGCATCTTCTATAAATCATGGAGCAAATGAGAGATGACAAGTTTTAAACTGTTATAACTGGATTCTTTGCACTCTTTAATCCGCACTTGCAGCGCAGGCCAATTTTGCAGAGAGATAGATGAAAAGGCACTAGACCGCAAGAGCAACTCGAGGGCAAAAGTCAGCGCTCTGGCATGAAACTGTGCCCCATCATCTTTCACAAGATATTACAGTAAGTGGATGTCTGACTCATGGTGATTTGAGAAGATAACGGGGATCGACCCGTTGACCTCAGACGGCTTGTACTCATTAGATTCTGCAAGTGTTACTGAGGCATCACAGGAATAACATGCAGTTGTTTGGGCCATCTGGCAGGCTTGGCTTTGTCATAAATCAAACACATCAGACCAGGCCCATGCCAGAGACATCAGTCATCACATTCAAATTCCATCAAGGGATGTATGTAACTGTAACTTTATACAACATAATTAGTATCATGCCCCAGGTTAAAAAACAGATAAGACCATGTTCACACCTTGTTATATTTTTATTTTAATTCAAATGTGAGGAGGTATTATATTATTTCACAGCTGAGCTATCTGAATCAGTCAAAAAGTCTGACAGGTGCACTGAAAACAGAAGGGGAGTCATACTGAGTCAACTTGAATGTAAAGGAAAGTGAAGTGAACACAGCGCTGCCAGTGCCTCAGGGTGCAGTAAATGAGTAAGTTGAGTGGGAATTCCAAAAGGAAATGTGTCATGAACACACTTTCTCTAACAAGCAGCAGATGATTCATCTGAAGGTAATGAATCAAAGTGTTAAAATCACTATGCAGACTACTATAAGGTAATGTTACCGCAAATTTATGTAATGCCACCTTTAAAACTTAAAGACTCCTTTTCACTGAACGCTGGAATATGTTATTTTTGGCAATGTCAAGCAAGGCATTTGCCCTGTGCTGCAATAAAGCATGTTGGATCTTAACCTAGAGGCAGCTATTTTCTTTATGCTTCAAATAGACAGCACCTCAATTCAGCCATGCATCAGTGCAGATGTCTGAGTGACGGATATGTTCAGAAATGTTGTTTTTAATGTGTGATGGATAATGGCCTGTTGATGATGTAGCCTATAAAGCAGCACCTCCATCTGACAGACTCAACAAGAGTCAGAAATGAATACTGGACATCAGCCTCGTCTATCACTTCACTTCAGGGTTGAGCAGTGAGTGGTTTCTCACTTCTGCAGCACAAAGACATCTTAAAAGAGGAAAGCATCAATCACAAGCAGCTCATAACCTATAACAACAGGGCCATTAGTCTTTTTTAATCAAAGGCAAAGCTTAAAGCAGGTGAGCAGATGGTAAAGCATTTGCTGAATCTTCCTGTTGCTTGTAAAATGCCCATAAATCGACTATATAAATGATACCTTTCCTAAAGGCAAGATGCATTTTAATGACACATAAAAAAGATATTTCATTTATATTTCAGTGTCTTTGAAGGTGAGCCTTTCAAATCCCTCCTGATTATTATGTAAACACCCTCCCATCTAGTGATTATCATGCTTTGTCCGTATAGAACAAACAAGACTGGATGCACAAGGGTTCATTTAACAAAAAGAATAGAAGTTTAATATGGAAACAACCCATCATCCTGTTTGGTGTTGTATAGAGACAAAAAGAGAGGGATTTGCTGCACGGAGAGAAGGCCATCACAGGAACAGGTGTTTCTGATCATGGACTAAATTCACAAATGTTCACCAGCCAAGACTCCGGTAGAGCCACTACAATACATGGCCACAGGCAACAATGTGTATCCACAAAACTGGGGCACACACACACTGATGTAGTCTGTGGCCATTCTCCTACTACAATGTAAATATATTGTAATGTGTAGTAATGGGAGGAAATTGTGATAATGCAGTGTTACATACTGACCAGTCTCAAAACAGTTCACATACAGTTCAGCCATTCATTGCTGCTCATTAGAATATTCCTATTGAGATTGTAATCAGCCCAGTGTTTAACCTCAGCAATTATTCTATGTCCTGCCATGACCCTGACGACAAAATGCCTGCCTTATAATAATTCCTATTTAGCTGAAGTACAGAGCTCTCGTGCCATTAGGTGCATTAAGTCGCTTTATATTTATTAGGCAACACTTTGTAGTCATTTTCTGTGGTTTCTGGAGTGACATCATCTCTTGGTTTGCCTTACAGGAAGAAACATTCCTCTAAAGTGGGCCACCACCACTTTACAGTAAACCACATGGACTGATGTACTGTAAAATAGGTCACACAGATTACTTTAAAAGTATTCTCCGGTAGTGAACTGACATGGATTGAAAAGTTTGCTTAAGACAAGTAAAGCATTTTTATGGTAGACTGTGGAGTTCTTGGCTGCAACTCTTACCCAACAAGTCTCCTTGTGCTGGCAGAACTTTGCTTGCTGCTTTGCCTGCGGTTCACTCTGGTTCTGTGCTGTGGGGAGCTCTGGCTGACCGGGTGTCTGGCGGTGCGCAGCGCACCCTCCCGAGGCGCAGAAGCAGAGTCTTCCCGGGGGGTGTCTGCAGCCTGAGTCGGTGTTGTTTTACGTGCATGACCGTCAGCCCTAGGGGACTTTGCAACCCTTGGAACGCGGATCAGAGTTTTAGGCTCACTGTGGAAGGTCCCACGGTGAGATTCACCCGACGGTGTGGAGGATGCACCATCCTCTGGTCCCCTTGGCGAATGACCTTGACTCCTTACCGGGGACTGCTGCTGGTTCCAAACCGGCCGACCTGTGTCTGCTCCCTCTTTGCGCTCACCTGTTGTGTCCTTGTGGCTCTCACCAGTCCTCTGCAGTGCAAAAACCAAAACAACTAAAACAGCAAATCCTGCACGATTCATTTTGAGGAGTTGAAGTTTTAAAACTACCGCGTAAAAAGGCGCACCGTGCAACAACTTTAATGAGAGCCACTAATTTGTGAGGAAATTAAAAAAAAATAAATAAAAAATCTGCGTCAAGTTCAATAAGACGGCATCCTCTCCCAAGAATGGAAAAATCCTGGATATCTCTTCATAATGCCCAGGTAAGAAATATATAAAATACCTTCAGGTTAACAAATCAGCACCTTACTACAGTCCAAAAGTCAGAAGCTCACAGGTTTACTTCTTCCAGCGCTGAAAAAATGTTATTTCAAGCAAACATTATTCCATCTGTTTTAGTTTATGTTAAACATGAAAAGAGGCTCACAGAGAGCAGCTCGTTGGCTCCAGGGCTGCTGAAGCTGTACTCCTACTCCAAGTGAGAGGACTCGAGTTTGAATCGTGCTCCAATGAATATCACCACCTCCTTGGATCTGAAGTCACCGGGAATTTTTGTAGGGATTGCATGCGCTTTGCAAGAAGAAACTCCCCCTTGTCTGTTGTATTGTTGCTTCCACTCACTGCGCCGCTCGCTCCATATGCCCACACGCACTTTCTCTGCCAAGTTACATCATGTTACTGTGCGTCTTTTCTGTGCTTCTTTTGAGCAGGGCTAAAGGAATTACAGTGAAAGCAGCTGCGCAAATCGTTGCTCTCAATCTAAATTTAAGTGGACAAGAGAATTAAAAGACTCCAAAAAACGGTGATTGTTGGAGCCTGAAGTGATTTTTTTAACCTTAATTATTAAAGTTAATGCAGCCTGTTGTGGAGAAGAAAAAAAAAAGTTTTGGCTACATGTTTGAACCAAAATATGAACCACTTTACATGTAATCCCCACATTTAGATTACAAGACTTTAGAAAGTGTTTTCTGACAGTATTGCATGTGTACAGACAGGATCTCCAAACAGCAGTAAAATGTATGGGGACGCTCACAGTTCAAACTCAATCTGAAACCTTGGAAAACTGGTTGGGTTATGTAACAGATCCCATTCATCTGCCTCTCTCATCCATGCTGCATCATCACTTTCCCTATGACTGTCTGGAAACAACACATTTCTCTTCTCCCATAAGATCTTAAACAACCCAAAGCGTGTTGGCTCCCTCTCTTCATTCAACCCACAAAGATGTACGCCTGTCTCTCTCATGAGTGGGTCCTGAGCTCTACTACCACTCTCAGGACTGCCATCCAAAACACACAGCAACGGAGAGGAGGACTAGAAGTCAGCTCATTCATTCTCCTTCCCACTGTAGCTGAAATATACAAACTTCTCAATACAGAGGTTTCACCAGGACAAATGTTATTGACTGAACACTTTTCAGGGGAAGATTCTGCCACCTGAATACTGCTATCACTATCTGTTAAATCAGCAAAGTAATATGTCATGCCTGTTGACGGAGGTGGAGTGTCATGGCAAGTTGCAGCTCATCTTCCAACTGTTTCCAACCCATGAGAAATCTAATTAGAGAAGGAGGTTGCAGTTGTCTTATGACTGTCCAGCTGTCTCACCCCACCCCCAGGCAGGATGGCTTCAGTGTGTCCATGGCTGTACAGAAAAAGATCATGGCCAGTTGACCCTAGCATCCTTGAGGGTGGCAGAGACATGTGCAGACAGATCAGTGAGATGCTATCGGACAAGAGGAGAGCAGCGGCCTGTCACAGCCTCACTCACTTCACTCCTTTAACTGTTTCTGCATCCTGTTTCCACACGATCTGTGGAACCATGTTATGAAAGTGGGCCTTAACGTGGCCCAGTTTGACACAATTTGTAGCATCTGGAGGAACTCTAGAATAAATACCAGGAGGATGTCTCTGGCTATGACCGACGCTTCTACACAAAGAGTTCTTTGAAAACTCTGGCATGACAACCAAGCCACTCCTATCATCTTTCAAATACAGAGCAGAATTATAACTGCATTACACTGCACAGTTTCTTACAAAGCACAGGGTAGTAGTAACAAAAACAAAGTCCAAGTCTTGTAATTAGTCTGACGCAAACAACTTGTGTGTGTGCATTTGATTGAGAAAGCTCAAGATGGATTTGGTTTGTTTCCAGACTGCTAAGTGTTGTTAATTGTGGCATTTTCCACATATATTTGGTCATTTACATTTTGAGGATAGAGGATAACCTTCTGATGGCTCCTAATGAATAATTAGAGGGGCCATACAACTATTTACCTGAGAGCTTAACCCAAGAGAGACACATTTGCATCCACATAGTTGGAGGGTCCAATGAAGGCCTCGTCACTGTTGAACGAGTCGAGGGTCAGAGTTCAAGTGTACCCATTAGAAAGCCAAACAGTATCATTACACTCAGAATGCAGGGCTCTCATTATGAGCAAGTGTTACCAGTGTATTCTAAGCCTCGGCTCCAGAATTTTAAGTGATCCATGTGAATTGGTCTCTGTGATGACTTTCAATGGACTGCACCAATAAGAAACGTCAATCTCTTCATTAGCTACCTTTTACCGCATCAAAGCCTTCAGTTCTCCTTCTTCTTGCCCAGCAGCTAACATAATACTGACATTGTTCAGACTGGGCAGCAGGCTGAACCTGGGGGAAAACGTGGAAAAAGGAGGTTCGTTTGGCACAGAACTGCTTCGTAAAAGCTGAAATTATGTGCCATATTAATGTAGTTTTTTTTTTTTTTCATTGAACATGACAGCCTTTCCCTGGAACATATATTACAAAAGACCTCCATGGTACTTGTACAGGTCGAGTAGTGTACATTAAACAGGCATTCGTGCAACAAGAGGAAACAGTTGAAGATAGAGCAGGATAAATGTAATGTGCTTAGGCCAAGGACTACAGGGTCTTTCCCAGTTTGTATGAATGAGGTGCTGTCAGCTGGGTAATAGAAGTAGGTCACATGGGTGTTATTTACAACAGTCACTTCCACTTTGCCTTTCATGATATTCATACTTTTTTATGTGGGTGTTGCAAGTGCTGGCTTAAAAAAACAAAGATTTTTGTTTGTTTGTGCTTCAAAGTTTTACATGCAAGCCTTCCACAGCATTTTTATACATTGCCTGAGACAAAGGGGGAATCTATCATCAAGGCATTCAAATAATGGAATGATCCAGAAATATGTTAATGTTAGACAGACTTTACCACTGGCAACGACCTCATGCATTTCATAGCAATGGCAAGATATTCATCCTGCAATACTTTACAGCTGAATGATCAGCTCAGTCATTTATGGGTGTGAGTTGTTAACAAAAGCTTTAATCACTCAGCTCATGCAAAAGGACATCAGTGCTAAAAGAAATCTGCAAGGAAACTGATACAGTCATTAGATCAAGTGCCTCGCTTTTGCAAAAGACCTTTGGATCATGTGTTGCAGCAAGTGTGTGATATAGATGGATTTCTTTAACAACTATAACCAGCTGTGTGGCAACTACATCAAGTGAAGTCAGAAATAAAATAGACACAAATCGCATTTTTGTAACTTAGCTATTGTTTGAGCACTGAGACAGTGATATTATCAGCATGGTACTGTGAGGTTTCTCAAGGTTGAGTCAAAGATTACATATAGAACTGAACAACGCAACGCCATTTCCTCTTTCTATGCAAAAACAAAGCCAAAATACCACAGCCATGGGAGCTGCCATCTTATTTCTGTCAGCCAGCTGCTGGCTTCACCTCCTTCTACATGTCTGACAGCGGTTTTACAGTATATTGTCATTATAGCCACCAGTCAACATCATTAAAAAAAGATGACAACTGGGACACAAGTCAGCTAGACAAAAACAGCCTAAAAAGACAGAGATCAGCTTTGGAAAAAAATTTACTGGACTGACACACCTCCTGTTGTCTAACAAGGATGGACCAGCCACCAGTGCACATTTGAAGCTTTTGGCCTCACTTACAGGGAGCTGTGGTGGCATCCATTACTGTCTATGGGTTGATTGGATAGTTTTATGTCTTACAGGAGCCACGGTTTATAGGCAGAATTCAGAAGCCCCCTTGTCTTGCTCCAGATGTTTAAGGTTAGCAAACAGAGGCAAATCTGTGTGTCTGCTACATGTCCAGTCATCTACAGGCCACATGGAGCTGGTGTGGTAGATACTGTTGCCTTGCTTTCCAAACTCATGTAGGTGAACGCAAATATGCAAACAGTTAATGCAATGTCGTCACTGATTAGCTACTTTGAGTTGATTAACTAACAAAGCCGTATTTGATGCTGGTGTAGGTAAAAAGGTTAAAACAATGTATACACAAGAAACACAGGGAAGAAGAGTCTTAGGATTCATTACAATTTATGGCTCTAGTTTATCACGTAAAAATGATATTATCAACGATAGTCTCAGTGGGCTGCTGAAATTTGCACTGGCTAATGTTTTCACTCTGGTCAGTTGTGTAAATATTTCCTAAATCCTCCACATCAGCCTTGAATTTTGTGGTGTAGCCCTTCTGTCTGTCGAAGCTTGATTTAAAAGTGTCTCCTATGAACAATACAGGGGATGATGTCACGCTCCTGCATGATAAATGCCACTGGAACAGATTCAAGGGGTGGATAGTGCTGGTAGCCAATTAGGTCAAATAATAACTTGCCGTAACTTTCCAGAAAACATACATTTTCAAGAGATGCGGGATCTTCTGCTCATCAGCCATGTGGGTACTAAATCATTCAGATACATGTTTAATCGATCAGAGTCTAAAATGTTGGCGGTAATGTCTAATTTAGCATGGGAGAGCGATTGTGTTCTGT
The DNA here is from genome assembly GCA_037367295.1 of Apogon hyalosoma. Lineage (NCBI taxonomy): Eukaryota > Metazoa > Chordata > Actinopteri > Kurtiformes > Apogonidae > Apogon > Apogon hyalosoma. The sequence continues at coordinate 8,911 of JAPQRP010050098.1, forward strand.
GCAACATGGGCAAAGTTTGGATTGTTAGGCAAAAGAAAAAGAAAGAATTTATACAAGAGGTTAAACTGTGTAATTTATCATATAGTCCCAGCTTCTACACTGTATTTTTCTCTTCCTTCCCTCTGATTTTCCTGGCCCTTCACCCTGGGCTCAGTTTGCGTCTCCATCTGCTGGCCGGGCCCCAGGAGCTCCTCCTCTGGTCCTCCTGGCTGTGACCTGGTCACAAGGCCCACAAGGCCAGTTCAGCGCCTCATCTGGCATTATGTCCTGAAGGGGTGATAGATGGCCACGTGCCTCACAGCTTCAGTCCGTCTTCACATTGTTTGACACTGTCTCCACCATCCGACCACGGAAAAATCAAGGTCAAGCATTTTCCACATTAGCAGCTTTACCAGGAGGATAGAAATGGATATCTGCTGCAATTACCCTCCACCCCTCAAAACAGAAAAAAACTGTTCCACATGCTTATCTCCCAAGAGTGCAGCATTATTAGATGATGGCTTTATTCAACACAGTTTCATAACAGACAATATCAATGATGCACAAGCAATATTAGACAGGATATTTCAGAAATTGGGGGAAAGGTGAGACGGGCACCCCTGAGTTCATGACAACTATCTGGCACCAAACACCAATGAGTTTATAGTAGTTAACCACTGAAATCCAGCGTGTGTCATTTCCAGACATGTAATTTATGTGTTAAAAAGTAAAAGGAAAAACTGATGTAAAATAATAAGAATAAATTGTCTCTCTGGTGATATACTGTAAAACAACATGCCCAGCTTTTCACTAAGACTGAAAGGCTACTTTAGAGATTTCCTCTTTTTATATTTAACTTCAATGAGTGTCATTCAGATGTAATAAAACAGGTTTTATTTTTGTACCAGGACCCTTTAACATGCTGTTCATACTTACAGAGGACCAGTTATTCTCTACTCCACTTTGCTCTTATAATTACCTCCGGATGGTCTCTCCCTTTTCAGCACCCTACAACAACAAAATTATCTATAATCCTAATAATGTTCTATGTAAAAACCTATATGTCAAACACCCAAATATTTGTCTCAGTTCTTGGTCTGTGTGCAGTTTGACTACTATTATTTCCTCCTGTGAAACTTGCTGCATGCTCTGTAGACCCACAGGCTTATTTTAGGGTTTCTAGAGTAAACAGTTGTGGCAAAATGTTAACAACGCACACACTCAGACACTGTGAATGTCTGACCCATAAGCCGCCCACTTAACAGGCAGTAACTGCACGCAGGATAAAGGAAAGATTTACAAAAAAAGGTCAGTTGTTTTGATATTAGACTGCAGCTTGTTGAGTAACACAGGTTTAGGTCTGTTTACTTTCACTGCTGGGAATGAATGATGCATAAACCCCATTTGGTGGTTGACTCACTGATGACACGTGCCTTCCAGCCCACGACAACACATCAGCTTGGTATGGTGCTGTGGTTTGGGTCAAAATAACTGTTAGTTATGTTTTCAAGCAGTGATCTGTCTGTACGTAAGGTGCATGTAGTGTTCATGTTTGATAACTGCTGATGCTGTTGGTTGGGCCTCACGCTTGGTTAAGCTGTGAGCAGAGAATCATGTGCTCTCTTCAGCAACAGTTAGGTGAATGAAAAATCTTCTTCACTGCCCCCAATTAACTGTGAACGTCGAGTGCCAGAAAGTTATGATGCGATTTAACCCCCTGCATGAGGTCAATTTGACCTGAATAGCTTCCTATTAAGCATGATAAATTTGTTATTTTTCAATCCATTAAACCTTTTCCCCATAGTCCATTTAGTCAGAAAAAACTTGCTGTGGCCTGCTTTAACCTAAGTTCTGTTTACAGTGAGAAAACTTCGACGAGAAAGGGAATGACACAACAATTAGCGGAGATAACTTCAAAGTGTTTTCTACCACAGGCCTCTGCTAATTATCAGTCCCCAGCGTAGGGTGGGGATCCCTCCAGCGCAAGGGTCAACAGGGTAACATCAACAGCAGCATATAACAGGGCCTGAACTTCAGGTCAGCGTGTAGAACGTCCATCAATGAAACACGTTGTTACGACCCCGTGGGACAAGACGAACAGACGTGAGGATCAGGGAGGAAGCCTCACTGACTGCACTGACCTGTCTGGTGGAGCCCCCGGGCAGACCCACACCGAGGGCTCTGACAGAAAAATGCCCTATTCATCATGGCTTTTTTGTGGAATGTCTTTGAACAGCTTTTCTTATTCCTATTATGATTCCAAGCCTAAACGATAGATAGATAGATAGATTAGATAGATAGATAGATAGATAGATAGATAGATAGATAGATAGATAGATAGATAGATAGATAGA
>JAPQRP010050099.1:0-11242 GCA_037367295.1 Apogon hyalosoma
TAGATAGATAGATAGATAGATAGATAGATAGATAGATAGATAGATAGATAGATAGATAGATAGATAGATTCTTTATTGTCATGCATATGATTATACAATGAAATTTTGTTTGACAACAATCCCTGTCAGAGCAGATAAAACTATAAATACTAACAAAATAGACTTAAAGTATAGAAAATATAAATATTATAAACAAGACAAGTTAAAATAGGCGTATACAAAAAATATAGAAAAGGACAATTTATTTATTATCATATTTGAAGCTAAAATACAATATTTTTGCCCATTTTATTTGCAACATTGACAGTTACTTTGGCAAAGATCTAAGCCCAGTCACCAGAAAAAAAAAAAAACAACTGCCATGATATTTTTCTGTAAAGCACTAGTATGTAGAATTTCAACGTCGATTTTCATTGAGGGATCCACTACTTTTCACCTTTACCCAATGGGCCAGAGGTGGATGATGACGTTTGCATCTCAACTTCAAGAGTTTTAGCAAGGTAAAGAGAGGCTTAAGCAATAAAAGCTCTTTGATTTGACAACATCTTTACAGACACTTTCCACATTAAACAGACAAATCTCAGAGGGGGCCACCAGAGGACCCCTGAGGATCCTTCACTTTCCCACAAGACAGCTTGAAATTATTATTTTCTGATATATTCTTTCAGCTGTTTTACGTCAACGGATGGCAAGTGAATACTAGTTCAGTTCCCGCTGCCTCTTTCCTTCAAGGACTGACCAAGGTGGTGAGGGGCTCTCAGATTAAATTCTGCTTAGAGCCCCATTAAAACCCCTTCCAGAAGACCCCCTACTTAAATGTTAAGCGCTTAAATAGCTGCACATGAATGGAATTTCTGAAAGACACAGTTCAAAAAAGTGCTATGAACATTTAAATTTCAACATGTAAATATACACATATCTTTAGCCTCATAGCATAATTACCTAAGTACTATTTTTTTTCAGGTTGTAGCCAATGATGCAAAATGAAGCAGTAGTGTTAGGAGAGTAAAGTCATGTAGATATCAAAATTTGGCCAAAAATACAACTCAGGCAATTATGCTATGAGGCTAATGATATTTATAAATGCTAATATGAAACATATTTTTGGCAAAATGTTTTCTGGCAACTGGACTTCAGTTTTTACACTTGAGTTTGTTACTCATTTGTAAAAGTTGCATCTCATATATTTGGAAAAATTTTATAATCAAATGTGAAAGATGATTGTCAAAACAACAATATCAACCCATTCTTGCTATATTTTTTCAGTTATAAATGTCAGCACCATGTTCTTAGGATGTAATAATCACATGTCAACTATCGTGTGTATTTCTTGAATTGAATTGTTAAAAGTAAAACTCCACTGAGCACAGAGAGCTCTCTGGTCAAATTCTATATTCAGTTTAAGACAATAATTTGGATATCTACACACTTTCGGCTTCATACATAGTTCTGTACTTTCCCCAGCCTTTTCTCTTGTCAAACTTAGACAGAAAAAATATAGGTTAAATAAATCAGTGAACTTAATTCTCCCTCCAGAAGGGCTCTGCCTCGGAGAAACGCACTATACCTAAACAGTACAACAGCTGCTTTTACTGAGTTAAACACATGTGGGACTTATTAGTGAGATCAGCTGCTGTAGTGTTTGGCTTCACACACTGCAGACTCTTCACCAAGGCAAAGATACAGCAGGAAAAATAATGAGACACATTTCCAGGCATTTATATCAACACACTCACTCATATTCTACACCCTCGGACTGCAGACAAGTCGTGTTCAGTAGTCTGCTGTCCTGCTTGGTGCACTGTCCCAGTCCGGCCAGGCGGTCCAGCCACGCCTAAGCCTCGCTCCCCAGGTTTGACACCACCCTCTCTGGCTCCTCTCTCCAGGTATGAGTGCTCTGCAGTTGCAGAACCTGGCCACTTTAGCGGCAGCAGCAGCGGCGGCCCAAAACTCAGCCAGCCCCTCCACCGCAAACCCCCTGTCCTCCAACGCCGCCTCCCTGGGAGCGTTGGCCAGCCCAGGTAACGCCGTAGCCAATCAGTTGGGTGGGTCCGACGCCGGGCTCGGGGGGGAGAGGGCCGACGCCTGCCTACGTCCTCCGCTACCTCCACCGTTCCCATTACCAGTGTTGTCGCCCATGACCCCGGCACATCACCGCCATCACCAAAACCTCCAAAATCTCATCTTCATTGTCGAGATCTCCGTCACTGTTGTTGACCGTCTTTCTGACGCAATCCCATGGTGTGTGTAGACCTCCACTCCTTCATCTCAATACAGCTGTGTTGTCGATGCACCGCCTATCTGCGTCCTGTCTTTGAACACTTCATTTTCTCACCATGTGGTCCAGCAACCATGCCATCCCGTGATACACGCACTGTTTATGTGTGCGTGCGTGTGTGCTTGTATCTGCATGTATGTGCGTTTTGTGCTTAAGTGTTTTGTCGGGCTCCGAGCTGTGTGTATGTTTTATTTCTGTGGGGTTTTTCGTTTTTGCTTTTTTTTTGTGCCTCACTTTACCAGCCATAGAGACCCATGTAGGAGCTTTAGGATTTGTTGTTGTTTGCTGGTGGATGGGGGGTCTTGTGTTGGTGTTGGGGGTTAAAAACTACCAGGTTGACATCTGAACTCAGCTTCAGTTAAATTTCACTACCTCCATATTCATTCCTCCATTTTTCCCCCCTCTCCCTCCTCCTCCTCCTCCTTCCTCTTCTTGTGTTCCTTCTCGTTGCCCTCGTCTTTTGCTGCTGCCCTCCTTTTGACAAGCTCCCTGTTTCTGCTCCATCATTCTCTCCTTTCATGTTGGCTCGGCCTCGCTCCAGCAGCCGTGGTTTTGCTGTCTCTTTTAGAGCGCACTCCCAACAGAGCATGAATATGAAAAGCTACTCCCTCACTTCAACCCACCCACCACTGCCTCCTCCTCTTCTTCTTCTTCCTCTTCTTCTTCTTCACGTTTGCGCCACTTCTATCTCACTTCCAGTTACCACCAAGCGGCTCCATTCTGGTGTGATTGCCCGTTCTTGTCTTGTCTCTCCTCCATTTCCTCCCTCATTTCTTCACATACTTGTCACCTTTTCTCTTTAATTTCAGCCTCTCCCTCTCTCTATGACTTTGAATGTCAGTCCAACCTTGAACAGTATACACTCAGGTTGAGCTACTCAGTGCTCAGTGAATGAGTGGCACTATACTGCATGTGTCAATGAAACAGAAAACGTCACGCCAATTTGATAAATATAGACAGTTCTGCATGGAGACAGGCCAGTGTTTTTGTTTTGCACCATTTGCCGACATAATGCTCCCTTTATCACGCCATTTCTTAATATATTCAGCTGCTTTGTTGGCATCGCTTTGATGAGATCAAGGGTAAATGAATAGATTAAATCTCTTTTTTTTTTGTCTCAAACAGAAGAAGGATGTGAGCTCTGTGCACCATACCCCTCACCATCTTCACTCACCACCACTGACATAGCGGTTCATGTATGGCACACATTTCATGTCAGTGTGCATTCAGGTGTATGTGTGTGAGTTTATGTCCACTTTAAATCCACTCGTCATCAGTTGTGTGTTTTGCGTGTGTTGTTGTGTCCGTGACAACATGAAAATGTGATTTTTATACCCTGAGGGACCAATAGGAAGAAGAAAGTGTTCAGAAATGTTTATATTTCTGGTTATTTGTGAGCAGTCTATTCTCATTTTGCTCCTTTCTGCATCAATGTCTGCTTTTTGGATGGTTCTTTGTGTTTTTAATGCCATTAAAACATCACTTTGAATGGCGCAATTTTTCAGTTTACCTTCTCAAAACAATCTTCTCTGTCACACCATTACAATTCCACGTAATTTATAGAGGGATTTTTTTTCATAGACTCAAGGAACTGCATCTTCAACACTTATAGTAAATTAAAGGTGCTACTTCATATATTGTAAAAACATCAATATTGCATCAAATCAACTGAACCATATAGATTACATCAAAATCATATCTTCTTTCCTTGGCAGTTGGGTTGTTGAGTTTTTCTTTTCCGGCATTTGTCCTTAGTTGACAGTAAGAAATCTTGAACTCTTTGCACTAGAGGAACAGCACGTTATTCAGATACAGTTTTTCCACTGAATGTAATCATGACACACAGAGTGCAGACCTTGCTTGTACAATCCTGTAACAAAAATAGCTGAGATTTGCATTTAACACCATAACCATTATCCGAGTACCCATCCACTCTGTACAGCTGTCATTTTATCTGCAGTTGCAAAATCTGTTTAACCAGTTTATATACTAAAAGATACAAATCAACTTGAATAAACCAAAACGAAAAATTGTCGAATAAATTCTGAGAGCTGCTGCTAGCATATGATAAATTCAATGTTAAGCACTGGGAGTTGGTAGTTGGTATAGACCATTATTTCTAACCATGCCATTATTAAAAATATACATGTAGCACCTTTGTTTGTGTATAAACTCAATGAAGGCTGAATTTAGCCTCCTGAGCTTTAATAAGGAGACTTTTCCTCTCTACACAATAAACGTTGTGGAATTTTTCAAAAAGTTTGTATAACACGCCTGCCTCTTTGTCTCCTACTTCCCCTCGTCCTTATTCCTCCTCTCTCTTTTTACCCTTCCCTCCATCCTTCCATCCATCCCACCCCCTTTTGTTCTTTTTCCCTAGCAGCAGGCACCACAGCCAGCTCCAACGCCGGCGCCATGAACTCTCTGACCTCTCTGGGCACCCTGCAGGGCCTGGCAGGTGCGACTGTGGGCCTGAACAACATTAATGCACTAGCAGGTAGCGTCAACAGTGAGTATTCACCCTGCCATCAGCCACTCCACTTACACCCCCACCTCCACCCACCAGCATCCAGTGGAACATTACCGCTTTAAGCAGTGACTCGACGCAGAGAGACAGACATCATTAGGCTGGTTTTATTGAGACTTTCCTGTATTATTTTTATACAATCTGTTACCAGTAGCAGAAGTAGCAGAATTATTATAGGAGAAACATACAGCTTTGTAGGGGTGGGAATTGATAAGAATTTAGCAGTTCCATTATGGAGTTTATTCTCATGAGATAGGAGCAGGGTTTCTCAACCTTTTGTGAACCACGTCCCACTAACAGCATTATGATCCTACTGGCACCCCCCCCCATGCCCGTAAAAATTTGTGGGATGGGGGAGTATGTAATTGTACAAGTAATGAGATGGACCTGTATGTGGAGGACATGGTGGCGTATAGCTCTGTAGATAAAGGGGTGAGAAAGTGAGCGTGAGCTCCATTCACCTTATCATTGACCTTATCATTACCTGCTGCCCCCCAAAAACAAATTTGCAACAGGGGGACATGATGTGCCAGGTGATAAGCCCCCCCCCACACACACACACACACACACACTCACGGACCTCAATCTGTCCACAATCTGGACCTCAATACGCAGTTCTACAAGTAACTCAATGGACCTGTATGTGGAGGACGTGTAGATAAAGCTGTGAGAAAGTGAAAGTGAACTACCCTCACCTTATCATAGCATATCTGCTGACCCCAAAAACAAATTTGGGACAGGGCGGACGGACAATGTGGCAGTCGATATATGCGCCCCTCCCATAAACAGTAGTGAAAGCAGGTTGACACAATGAAATGACGCTAACTTTTACTGTATCATTAGAACCTGGAGGAGTTTAATGTTAGCAGCTGTGACAGTGGACCTCTTCTTGCACGCTCCACTTCCAGAGTTACCGCCCCCTTTACTAAGCAGCCAATCAAAGACATTCCAGTAGCACAGTTTAATTGGATGCTGTGGTCAAAAGTTTCTACATGTTGGAGGTATTTTCCCTTTCGTCATAATGGAAGGCCTGCAACTGCAAATGTCCCTAGTGTCGTCTTTACTGGTGAAATACAGCCACACTCTAGAGCGCCTCTGAACCAAAATATGGAAATGACGTAATGACGCATTTGACGTGATGACGTGACAGAACCGATAAGGAGAATCATTAAACAACCAGAATAACGATGCCAAGGAACTGGAGCTACTGAGAACTGATTCCCATCCCTACAGCTTTGGCATCAAAAAGAGAAACAAATACGAATTTCACAATATTGTGTTAATCACATAATATTAAATAAAAGCAGATTATTGAGAAAATCAATACATACATTTCACCATTAAATAGAAGGCAAATGATAAAACATAAATAAAAAGATTGTCTCTTTGCGTCTCAGTTTTACTTGACAACAATTTGTCTTCTCTCTCGTATGATGTTGACTTCAGTCATTCACTCATTCATTCATCCAACCACAGACTCATTCTTTCATTCATTCCTCCATCTCTCATCCGCTTCCTGGTTGTGTGCTGGGTTATGCTTGCTGTAAGAGTGCTGCTGTGCCATCCCAGCAGAGATGGCGTGCTGCTGTCACCTCACTGTGTCTGTGTGGGATTATGTTGTTGTTGTTGTTGTTGTTGTTGCACAGTGTGTTTTGTTGTATTTTTGTCTTTGTAAGGGGTTCAAACCCCACTGCCTGCAAAGGTCACAAACAGTACAACTAAAACTGTATGTAATAATGTATGTTAGTGCATTTACAATAAAAAGTGTGGTACAGTAAAAATACATCGTAAAATAAATGCAATACAGATAAAATAGTTTAAATAATTAAGACAAATACCAACATTTAAGAAAGCAGACAGTGAGTCTAAGAGAGAACGTCCACAGGTACAGAGGCCAGACGGTAAAATCCTGGCCCTGTTTGGTGATAAACAAAATATTTTTGTTGACTGTTTGTTCATGTTGTGCAGGTGTTCACTCATATAATTCTGATCATTTTCATGCCTCAAATTATTCCCCATTTGACTCTTTTTCATGGCCAGATAATATGAAAATTGACAGTGTTACTGCCAAGTTGTACAATATTTGACAGTGTTCCTGCAAAAATAATTATATGTCTTTTTTTCTATCAGAAGTGTAAAGTAGAAAAAAAAATCCAATCTCTTGTTGCTAAAAACATTAGATTTGTTTACTTTTGTGGCTATACTGCAGCACTGCTCTTCTCTTTTCTTTTTACAAATTTAGTTAGCATCCAGACAATAATCCAGACAATAATGTGTAACTGTGGTCCAGCATCACATTGTTAGATTTATTTCACAATAATAACTGGCTGGCATTACAGTATCCAGATTATTACATGGTAACTTTGTAATGAAATCTGTTAATTGACAAATTATGGATGTAAAAATGATCTTCAGAGTCAATGATCACATCTATGGCCATGGTCGACTGTTATTCAATGGTCTGTTTCACACAAATAAAGACACTAATAAAGACATAATGGCATAAAGGCTTTGCCAATTTTATCATTTTTAAGACTAAATCTATTATATCTATGCAACTTTATGATAGAATACTCAACTGTGGTCCATGTACAACCCAGGTATGCTTTTCTACTTTCACAAAAATCTAAAGTTAGCGTTCACATTTTGTTAGAAAGATATAAGGGGCCGAAACAGGGTTAGTTTTGTGACAAAAGACATTTCAGGGCAGCAGGTTTCATGTTCATGTTTTTAGGTCTAAGTAAATGACTGTATGTTGTCAGATTTTCTTGGGGGCTGCAGTCCAGCGTAATGCCGTTACACATGTTCCTACCCACATGTGAATTGTATTGACTTCAAAGGCTGTGTGGTCTGCCGCTGACTGCCGAGCTTGGCTGTGTGTCCTGCCTCTGACCTCTGGGGAGACAGGGCTGGGATCTTAATCAGCGCTGTTATGACAGCAGAGATCCTGTACTACCGGCCTCTTCCACCACATTATTCTCCTCTGACCTTTACCGCTCCTCGGCTGGAGTAGCTGTATCCGCTGTGTAAATCATATACGCGTCTACTCGGGCACACACCGGAGCGCAGGACAAGCACGCACACACATGCTTACGCTTTTAAATGGAACGGGTCGCTTTCGTTTCGCATCCTATTTTGTCCCAGCTAACCCTTTTCTCCTCAGCTTGCCCCCTCCTCCTCATCCCTCTGCCCGCCCCCGTCAACCAGCCTCATTTAAACACATCTAGGCCTTAATTGAATTGCAAAGGTCACCAGTGCAATTATTCCTGAATAAATGAGTGACCTATAATCCAGAGCTCTGCAGTGATAATTTATTTCACTGTGTCTGACGGTGAGGCGACAGGACGCCGAAGCAATGTCAGACCCCCTCAGACAAGTTGCCCTCCACCGTGATATTAAGCTGTTACAAGCGGCTAATGAGTGTTACTGCTGCATTCCTACACTTTTTAAGCCCGCCGCCCCCTCATATACACTCTGTGATTGTCTTCATCCCCAAAATGAGGCGTCACAAGCTAGAAAAGTACAAATAACTGCAGCTCGGAATCAGAGTTTGATTTTGATTAAATACAAGACAACCAGAAACTTATAGGATTTCTCATATCAGTACAAATTAGACGGAACTTATAATTTTATGGAAGTGAGAGATTCATCAATATGTATTTGTAATTGTATTAGGGTGACTTTAAGAAGCACCTGCTGAGATGTGGATCAATACAATTCATTGTTTGGCTTCGTCAGTGCCCAGAATACCAAGACTGATAAAAATATGAGAAGGGCTGTATTGCGAGGTAAATTAGAGGAGCTCTACAGGAGGCATTTAAACAGAATAAAACACTTATCAATATCAATACGGAATGACTAAAACAAAAATAAAGCCAAGAAAAAAGTAAAAGAAGTTCTGCTAATGACTAACTATCAGACTTATCTTTGCCTATGCTTTATTTAGAGGAAATTTCAGTTACTGAACTACCAAAAGTGTTACCGATTATTACGGAGTGCCTATAAGATTACAGTGGGTTATCAGTTGATTTATATGTTTATATCATTTATATGTAGATGAATATTTAAATAAACAAATTTCAGAAACCATCGAAGATCATTGTATTTTTTTCCTTTTTCATGCACAAATCCTAAGAAAACATATCCATATTTCTTAGGGTTACTTTTATGATTCAGAATTGTTTTGGAGCTGAAGCAGCTGTTGCAAAATCCATTTAAAAAAACACAACTATAAATATATATGTTATATATGTTAAACTACTCTATTAACTTTCTGTGTTTGGTGTTGCTTAATAACAGTTAATAATAATGAGATGTTAACAGTTACTAACAGCCCATTCCTGTTAGTTAATGTGGAAAATTCACTTTTACAAAATGTACTACTGTACAGTGTTTTTACAAGGAAACTCCGAATAAGACAGATAGATAAACTTTATTGGCTGTCACCAGTGACAGAAATTGAGTTGAGATCAAACGAGTCAACAGGTAGTCATTGTGTATCAAAACGCAGCCGGGTGTGTACTTCTACCCAGCTGATGCTAATCATTCCTGAAGAGTGATGTGGTGTTTTCTCTGTGGTCTTTACAATTTTTTTCAGTTTTGTCACAGACAGATGTAGCTGTTGTGTCTTGGGGCCTTTCGTCGTCTATGCATGCATTGCTACGTGCTTTTAATTTAGAATAAAACTGTGTGCAGCTCTGGCTGTCATCAGCTACACTCATACTGTACTTCACTGTATTTAAATTAATACTTTGTGTGTTGTGTGTGTTGTGTTTTGTGTGTAGACCCTGTATCGATGTGTCCTGTTTGTGTGTGTGTAACTGTGTAAATGTTACAGTGTGCGTGTGTGTGCGTGCGTGTGTGTGCGTGTGTGTGTGTGTGTGTATGCGTGTGTGTGTGTATGTCCCTGTGTGTGATGTCTGGTATCAGTTGTGTATGTGTTTGTGTGTGTTCGTATGTGTATGTGTGGTTAAAACACAACCTTCAGTGGGAGCGCTAATGAGTAAGTGCACTCTTCTTTCTTTATTGTTGGGTTTTATGTAAAGTTGCTCAAATGCTCTCAGGTATGGCGGCTCTAAACGGAGGCCTGGGCGGCGCAGGGCTTACCAACGGCACGGCAGGCACCATGGATGCGCTGACGCAGGCTTACTCAGGGATACAGCAGTACGCCGCCGCAGCGCTGCCCACCCTCTACAGCCAGTCCCTGCTGCAGCAGCAAGGGGCCGCCGGCAGCCAGAAAGAGGGTCAGTAGCCCCCCGGTCAACTGTCTTTGAGAGAGGTGGTCTTCAGAGGGATGACAACACTAGTATGCCAACTTTAAACTGTGTAAATGACTAGCTGGAAATTACTAAAAAAAAAAAAAAAAAAAGAGAATAAGATCATAATTACAAAAATAAACTGTCACGATGAAGCCTCCTAGGCAAATACTGTAATATTGATCATTTGCATACTAAATGCATAATTAACCATCGTAACAGACATAGTTTATATCCCCAAGCATTAAAATGTGGCCACATTTAATCCTGTTCTTTGCAGCTTGAGTGGAAATATTCTGATGAAGTTGCAAATGGTATTTTAATGTCCATTTGGGACTATTTTTCCACATTTTTTCCACTTTTATGGGGGAGATAGAGTTTTGTTTGTTTTGTTTTGGTTTTTTTTTTGTTTTTTTTTATCCCATATCCTCCTGAGACCCAGGAAAGTAAAAGTTTTGGCTTTTTTACATGAAATAATGGCCTTGATAGGAAACAGCATGATGCAACAGTTTTTTCAGATACATTTTGTATTTTTTAAGGAATGTGCTTTGCAGTGGATAGCGTTTTCTTTTTTTTGTTGTTGTTTTTTTTTAGTTTGGTTTGTTTTTTGTACAGCTGTGAAACTCTTGTCCCCTACAGAGGACAGAAATGCATCACTGGGTATCGGGAGGATATATAGGATATTGAACATTTATCTATGAAATATATGTACATATGAAATAGAAATAAAGAAAATTAGTGTGGATCACATGTCACTATATTTGATTGTAATTTTGACATCTATTATAGACCTATGCAATTCAATTTTACAGATGTATGTATGTATGTATTTATGTAATTGTAAAACAGCTTTTACATACATACATACATATACATACTAAAATGAGAAATGATGATTGTATGGCTAAAGAAGATTTTCAGTATTTTTGAATAAAGGCACCTTCATCCAGTGTGTGATGTTTAAAGTAAGATTTTATGAAAGGCCTTCAGTGACATCTCACAATAAAAACCAGATGATGAAATGTCTGGTAAAACAAATAGAGCCACATACTGTTTGTTATTGCATTTATTTTCTCTGCACCCAACAAAACTTAAGCTGTAGAGATGCCTTTCTTTCTTTCTTTCTTTCTTTCTTTCTTTCTTTCTTTCTTTCTTTCTTTCTTTCTTTCTTTCTTTCTTTCT
>JAPQRP010050100.1:0-11240 GCA_037367295.1 Apogon hyalosoma
CTATCATCAAGCTCTGCAGAAGCCTGATAACAACCATCAGGTGTGCTGGAAGAGGGAAACATCTAAAACATGCAGGACAGGGGCCCTCGAGGACCAGGGTTGGTGACCCCTGCTCTAGCCTGTTTCACAAACAGAGGTAACTTAAACTCTTGGTCAGTTACCGTAGTAACAAACTCTATGAACCTAACATGGTCAGGAGCAGGTTTTTGTCAATGAAATCCTGAGTTTCTCTGTGTCTCCACCCTCTTTCAGCCACACACAGTGTTTGATTTCCTCTTTCATTCAGTCAGTAGGTGAGTTTCTGCGTAACATAGTTCAGCAATTCTGTTATTTTAAAAAAAAAATTAAAAAGCCATCAGTAGGCTTAAATTAGAAGTCCATTAGACACAGTAGGTGCAGACTGTTTTCACTAACATGTCCTTTGGACAACAATCCCATGGATGAAGGTGCAGCATTACTGTGCAGAGAAATAAATATGTCAGTAGATGGTTCTCAGACCACGCATAGATGTTCTAGCATTTCCAGACAATTATCTTTTTGCCCTGCAAAACTCTGTTTCTTACTAATTGTATTTTTCTCATTTCTAGTCCAAATATCTCATCATACTTAAAATAAGACAATCAACTAACGAGTAACTTTTCAGTGAGAAATAAAGAACTTATTTTAGACAATAGATCTGGAAAATCTGATTTCAAGGAATCTTACCAAGGTAATTTTCACACGTTCCATTGGCATATTTTTTTTTCTTAATTCAAGATTTTTTTATGCTTAATTCAAGCAATAAAAATAATTTTAAAAAAAAATCTGCCAATGGAACAAGTGAAATTTATCTTTGTAAGATTTCTTGAAATAAGATTTTCCAGATCTATTGTCTAAAAATAAGTTCTTATATCTCACTGAAAAGTTACTCTTTAGGTGATTCTGTCTTATTTTAAGTGTGATGAGATATTTTGACAAGAAATGAGAAAAATACATTTCATCAGATTTATATTTTTTCCAGCGTGAGCGGTACTGTTTCAGTCCCAGTCCATCATCTACATACTCAACCTAATCCTTCCTTACATTTCCGACATTACCCACCATAGTCATGCTCTCACATCCCAGCAGATAGTGTGTGTTGTGCTGCGTTTCTTTGCAAACGGGAGTTTGTTGTATAATGTTGGAGATGCAGTGCACTGAAGTAAAACAACTGTATGCAGGACGGTCAGAGACACTATATGACAGAATCACTTATAGATGAAGTCACCATCATCACCACAGCAGTCAAATTACAGACATAATGCACATTTCATTTGGTCTTCTTTATTTCCTTCAAATACCAGAGCTAGTTCAGTTCATGTTCCAATAGTTAACATCATTAACATCATTCACCTGCGACCATGCACCCACCTGTAACTTGTGCTCCAGCATTTCAGTTTCTAGATCTGTCCTCCTAATCTGCTGGTCCAACTATTGCATTTCATGTTGTTGTTTTTTTTTGTTTGTTTGTTTGTTTTCCCCAGGAGGTGAATATTTTGTAAATTTCTTTTACTGGTAACTGAATACATAAGGAGGACATTAAATTATACAGTTGCACTTCTTTCTAAAATCATGTTCAGACCCACCGTATGAGCTCATTCAAACTAACGCAAATCCACTGTTCTGGAACCGAAAAGTTTCCTATCTCAGAGTAGATCAATTCAGAGTTCAGGGTTAGACTCAGAGTTTGTTGAACCTGCTTTGTGAAACGGACCCAGGGAAAGTCAGGGCCTATGGAATTTAAGGTAGCCTTTTCAATCCCAGTGATAACAGGTAACAGAAAAATGGTCAAAAATAATAAGAGTTCAGTTAAATCTGCCAATTTATTGAGTATAGCATGTCAACCTCGAAACACGCCAGTGTCTCCTGTTATCTCTACAAAGTTACCTCTACTTAATGTCAGATCACTAATCAACAAATCCCTGATAATTAATGACATCATTATAACTTACAATCTAGATTTTTTTTTTTTACTTCTTAGTGAAACATGGCTGACTGAATGTAGCTGTACTACTATTCTCAATGAGGCAGAACCGACAAATTTCAATTTTATGAACAAGTGCAGAACTGGCAAGAAAGGCGGGGGAGTTGCCACCATCTTTAAATCTGTATTTCAGTGCAAGGAGATTACACTTAGAGATTTTAGCTCCTTTGAATATCTCTGTTTTTTTTTTTTTAATCAAAAAATGATCCAAAAGTTCTTTTTTCAGTCATTTATAGACCTCCAACATACTCCAGAAAATTCATTGATGAGTTTGCTGAACTGCTGTCAGTTATCTGCACTGACTACAATTGTTTTATTATAACAGGGAATTTTAACATTCATGTAGACAACAACATGGACAGTAATGCCAAAGAATTCTCTGCTCTACTTGACACTTTTGGCCTCCTGCAATATGTGAAAGGGTCCGCACACACTCGAGGCCACACTCTGGACCTGGTTATCTCTAAAGGTGTAGACATTTCCTCTATTGATGTTAAAGACTTGGCTCTCTCTGATCATTTCTGTGCGTTCTTTGACTTACAGATCATTCCAAATGTTCAGTTAACTTCTGTGTCTGTTAAGAAGAAGTACATCAATGAAAATACCAGTGCTCAGCTTATGGAGGCCATAGCGATGACACCAATAGTGAGTGCAGAGTCAGCTGATGAACTCTTGGATAATTTTTACAGGAAAATCTCAAATGTCACGGATGCTGTTGCACCTATTAAAACTAAGACAACCTTGAACAGACAAAAATCACCATGGAGGAACACTATGAGGGTAAAGGCCTTGTAAACAGAATGCAGGAAAGCAGAGCGTAAATGGAGAAAAAACAAATTTTAAATCCACTATGACCTCTACAAACATAGTGTGTGTAACTTTAGCAATGACTTATTCAAGGCTAGACAGCAACATATTTCTGAAATTATCAATAAGAACATCAACAACAGTCACGCATTGTTTGACATGGTTGATAAGCTTACAAACCCCCTAAACAGATAGCTCCAGAACTCCTTTCCACAGAAAAATGCAATGAATTTGCTTGCTTTTTCAGTGAAAAAATCCAATCTATAAGATAAAACATCAATACAACTCAGCAAAACAAAACAATAATGATGCAATGCATAAAACCTCTCAGAAATAACTCAACTACCGTGTCCAAATTTGATACAGTTGACTAAAAACTATAGAGGAAACAATTCAGCAGCTTAAACCATCAACATGCTGTCTTGACACAATACCATCAGACTTTTTTAAAACTATTATGAAGTCTGTCCAAACTGATTTGCAGCAAATAATAAATAGCTCACTTCAATCAGGTACGTTTCCTAAACCCCTGAAAGTAGCTGTCATTAAGCCACTCTTAAAAAAGAGAACACAAGATACTTCCATGTTAACCAACTACAGACCTATCTCTAATCTTCTTTTTATGGCCAAAATCATTGAGAAAGTGGTTTTTAACCAACTCAGAAATTTCTTGAATTCCAATCAACTTTTTGACAAATTTCAGTCCGGCTTCTGACCTCATCACAGTACAGAAATGACACTTATTAGAGGGTTGAATGATATACGGTTGAACACTGACTCAGGCAAGGTGTCAGTTCTAGTCTTATTGGATCTCAGTGCTGCCTTTGACACTGTGGATCACACTATACTGTTGAACAGGTTGGAAACATGGGCAATGCTCAATAGAACAGTCCTAGACTGGTTCATGTCCTACTTGGAGGAGCAGAGTTACTTTGGAAGTAAGGAGTAACATTCTGATGATGAGGAGTAAGATTCATTGGAAGTTATGAATCTGATCGAGTGGCTCTGACATGTGGTGTCCCTCGGGGGTCAGTTCTTGGTCCCATTCTGTTCAGCCTATATATACTGCCTTTGGGTCAAATCCTGCAGAATTTTAATGTGGACAATCATAGTTATGCAGATGATACACAGATTTATCTAGCACTGTCCCCAGATGACTGCAGTCTAATAGACTCATTGTGTCACTGTTTAGAGCAAGTAAATAACTGGATGAACCAAAATTTCCTACAGTTAAATCAGGACAAAACTGAGGTAATTGTTTTCAGCAACAAAGAAAAGAGGACTGCTGTTAGTAAATACCTGGAATCACTCCTTCTTAAAAACAAAGCCCAAATCCAAAATTTCGGTGTGCTGATAGACTCAGATTAGATTAGATTAGATTAGATTAGCTTTATTGTCATTTGACATGTCACAGCAGAACGAAACATTCAGCATGTCACAGCAAACCTAATTTTGATGCACAGATCTCCAAAAACCTGTGTAGCCACTGCCATATTACAGTGCCGCCATCATCAGAAGTTTCAGAAGTTACAGTACAGAAGTTGCAGTACAGATGCTAGCACATACATAAGACATACATGACATGGTATGCATTACATTATATCATAGACACAGTACATGTGGTCATGTGATGGAACTTTTTCAATGGATCTGGTGGGAGGGGGGACAAAGGAGAAGAAAAAAAGATTCTGAGGCAGACTAGGTGGGATGAGGGGGATGGGTTGAGAGGGGGAGAATGATTGTGTGTAGTGCAAGTCCTTGAAAAGTTCATTGTATAGGAGTAGGAGACACAGGGACCTCCGTCCATATAAGTTCTTATCAGTTCTCTCCATTCTGTATTTTGGCCTTGGAAGGATGTTGTGACTGCATGGGAACAGATTAGAGGAAATCCAGCCACTTGCTCCAGATCCCAGGAGAAAATAATTAAAACTGGGAAGATTTGATCCATTTCTGCTCAATTTAGTTATAACTCAATTTAGTTATAACTGGTCCTCAGCATTTACTCCTCACTTCAGAGCAGATAGATCTTCCACACAGTTCGCCCAAACTCCAGCTCAGTCCCGCAATCTGCCGAAGTGCTTCTGTGGTCTGTCCAGCAATGAAATCCAACTTCTTGTGCGAATCTGCCGCTCATCCCTTCAGATCCAGCACCTTGTCCTCCGACTGTGACACCACCTGTTGTAATTCCTTCACTTTGTCACTAATCGCTCCGAAGTGCTCCTTAATTTCGAGTGACAGCAGCAGGGTCTCTTTGTGTGCTGCTGTTTTTCCAACTTTACGACAGACCAGGGCAACTCCAAGACCAATCAGAAGATGGCTGGCTACCATGAATCCAAATAGATACACATCTTCAATATCCTCCACTGACAGAACTGACAGAAATACCATATGCCACTTGTCCCAAGCGTCGATGCAAAAGTTGCAAAAGTTCCGTCGGGGCAGGCGGGCTCTCCTGAACCCCTGTTTCTGGGTGAGAAAATCTTGTCAATCACATTGAGTGACTGGCTGATCAATTCCATAATTGAGATGTTTTCAGGAGCTCAGCAAACAGGGGATCAAAAAGTCAAAGTACACGAGACACTCACAGAGGCAGAAGCAGGAGAGAAAAAAAAGATAAGCGGGAACAGCTAGGAAACATGTCTGCTCTCGACGAAGGACAGGAGACACATCTGACCTTCAGCAGTCAACTCAAATCAATTACCAAAATAGCCTTTTATCACCTAAAGAACATATCAAGAGTAAAATGTTTTATGTCTCAAACAGACCAAGAGAAGCTAATTTATGCTTTCATCTCCAGTACACTGGACTACTTTAACGGTCTTCTGACTGGACTCCCCCAAAAGAGCATTAAACAGCTGCAGCTCATTCAGAACGCTGCAGCTCGAGTTTTGACCAGAACTAAGAGATCAAAGCATATGACTCCAGTTCTAACACTGGCTCCCAGTCAGCTACATGATAGATTTTAAAGTTCTACTACTGGTCTACAAGTCACTGAATGGTTTAGGTCCAGAATACATGAATGACATGTTAATAGAATATAAACCCAGTAGGGCTCTGAGGTCAGCTGACTCAGGTCAACTAGTCCAGTCCAGAGTTCAAATTAAACGTGGTGAAGCAGCTTTTAGCTGGTATGCTGCACACAATTGGAACAAGCTACCAACTGACCTGAAATCAGCCCAAAATGTGAACATTTTTAAATCCAGGTTAAAAACATTCATCTTTTCATGTGTTTGAATAAACTCTTTTCAATCTTGCCTTTTAAATGCACTTTTTTTATTTTAATGTCTTGCTTTACTCCGTTTTAATTTTAATGTTAATTTAATGTATGGTTTTAATATAGTTAATGTATTTATTTCACTCTGTGAATGCATTTTAAAAACCACATTTTATCTTTGATTATTTTAATGTCTTTTACCCTTTTTGTGACTTTTAATGTATTTTCTTCTGTGATTTTCTTTTTTGTGATTTTTTAATGTCTTTTCTTCTGTGATCTTTTTATGCCTTTGTAAAGCACTTCGAATTACCCTGTGTATGAATAGTGCCAACCAAATAAACTTCCCTTGCCTAATATAGCCTGATTATATGCCACAGGCCTCCTGTTTGTTTGCAATTTTGCCATGGCTAGGTCCAGACACTTATGTTCTTCTCAGCTGCTTTTTATTAGATAGCCTATAGCCTGAGTATATGCCACAAGTACTCTAATTTGTTTGTTTGCTATTTTGCCACATAGGCTACTGTAAGCCAGGTGGGAAATGTGGTGTAATGGTATTTGCTGAAATGATGATGTCAGGCAGAGGAATGCTGGGTAGTTCCGGGTTGAAGAGAGCCTGACATGTTCGCCTGTAAAGTGCCAGCATGCATCCTGGCAATAGATTTGGCCTGCCATATAAATGTTCAGAGACTACAATATATGGTGTCATTTTAGTGTAAAGAACCCACACAGCGCAACATGGTGTCAGAAGCAGAGCTGCCTCAGTCCACGGTGTGTTAGTTGCATCTCAGTAACAGAGCTAGATGCTAACTAGCCTGGCGGCGACTTCGGCTAACGCAAGGCAAGCAACAGGGGATGTCGAGACTGTGGCGGATAAGAGAGAAATGGCAGACACACAGCCTCTGGCCAGCCCTACAGCTACGTTCACCATAAAACCTCTGGACTCCTTTGACTTCTTGAAGCCCCATGAGTGAAAGAAGTGGATACGGAGATTCGAGAACTTCAGACTGGCAAGTAACCTGAATGAATCATCCGACACTAACCAAGTAAACACGCTAGTTTACTGTATGGGGGATGAGGCTGACGACATGCTACAGGGGTTGGATTTAACCAGAGAGTAGCGTGAGCAGTATGAGGCTATCAAGATGGGATTTGACCGATACTTTGTCCCTAAAAAGAACGTCATATATGAACAAGCAAAGTTCAACAAGAGGGTGCAGCAGCCGGGGGAGCTGGTGGACTCATTTATCACAGCACTTTATGCACTGTCAGTAAATTGTGACTATGGTCAACTGCATGATGAACTCCTGAGAGACAGGCTAGTGGTGGGTCTCCAAGATGCAGCACTGTCAGAGAAAATGCAGCTGGATAAAAACCTCACTCTTGCCAAAGCGATTACCATGGCTAGGCAGTCGGAAGAAATTAGATGCCAGCAGTCAGACCTGAGGGGGGAGGCAAATTCCAGTAAACTGTGGATGCAATGCAACTTAAAAAGACTAAACAGCTTAGAAGCAACTTCAAAGAACTGCCACAGGGACAGCAGAAGCCATTTAAGAAACCCATTCAGACTAAGGGGGTATATAAGTCATGTAATATATGTGGCAAATTACCTTCTCACCCTGCATCGTAATGTCTAGCCAAAAATGTGGAATGCCACAACTGTGGTAAACGTGGTCATTATGGAAGAGTGTGCAGAGCTGCCAGCTCAGTTAATGCAGTAGCTGAGGACACCAGAAAACTGCATGACACTGATGGACTGTTCAGCTCAGCACAACCGGGTCCATAGACGTGCTTGTTCACCTGAAATCAATGTTTGCCAGACATGGTATTCCAGAGACTTTCACAAGTGACAATGGCCCACAGTTTTTAGGAGCTGCAATGAAAGCATTTGCATCAGACTACGGGTTCGTTCATGTAACCAGCAGCCCCAAGTTTCCCCAGAGTAATGGAGAGGCAGAGTGCGCTGTCCAGACTATCAAATACCTGCTCAAGAAAGCTTGTGATCCTTACTGTGCTTTACTGGCCTACAGGGCCACACTTCTGAGCAATGGCTACAGCCCAGCCGCTCATGGGAAGTCACCTTCGCACCCCACTGCCAACCTTGCTGGAGACTTTACAGCCAGCTCTGCCAGACCTTCAAGCTCTCAGCACAAGGAGAGGGAACAACGAGAAAAGGGGGCTAGAGACTTTAATCTTAGACACAGAGGTTACAAGAAATCACAAGATCACAAAAGATCTCCCAGAGCTCTCACCTGGTGATTCTGTGTGGATCTCGGATGCAAAAACTGAAGGGACTGTATTATCTTAACATCATTCACCACGGTCTTATATAGTCAGGGGACCACAAGGGGCACTCAGGAGGAACAGACTACATTTGGTGCCCATTCCGGCATCTGAACCTCAGAGTGAAGCTCCTCAAGAGACTATGCAAGGAACTGTATTGCCAGCTAAACATCAGAATGAAGCTGGCATCATGAGAACAAGGTCAGGCAGGGAAGTGAAGATACTGTGCAGGCTTGACCTGTAAAGACAGTCTTTGAAGAAAATCAAACAAAAAGGGCGGGGGGGCAAGAGTGTATACATGTCTAATTACAATGTTATTCATATGGATTATGGAGATGTGGAGAGTGATCAATCTCCACAGGATAAAAACCTAGCCTAAAATCTTGTGGTGTTTGTTGCATTCTCGCAGGACTTGTGTCACACAGTCACGTGGGTCGGTGCGGCCAACCACGTATGTTTAATATGCCACGGCAAGTCATTGCAAGCAGTAGCAGTGGGGAAGCAGGACATGTGCGAGATTGCTAGTGATGGTGAGATGAAGCCTCATGAGGCATCAAATCACTTGAGCCAACTGGTTCGAGAAAGGGTTCATTTCTCAAACCTTCATGTGCACATGAAACCACCTACTGGCTAGGTGTATGATCACAGGCAGCTGTATCTGAACCACATACTGTGTGATGCAATGAATTTATGTGTCTGTTATAGCTCTTAGGAATGACTATGAATAACAACATGTATGACCAAATAATTTCTCTACATAGATTATCACATATGGTGTATAATAAAAATATTTTTGAATATATTCTCTCTGTGTAAATTTCCCCCAAATGGTAGTAGCATATATGGGAGGTTGTGTAATGTTTTTTTGTCACTTTAAGAAAATGGCATGGACTTAAATGGGCAGAGGACAGTGAAAGAGCTTGTGGAACTAGGAAGAGGGCACTGAGCATGCTTGTGTAACTTGGACAGTGATGTAGTTCTCCTACTTAGAAAGATGAGAGAGGTCTGTAATTTTCATGAGAGGTACACTTCAACTATGAGAGACAAAATGAGGAAAAACATCCAGGAAATCACATTGTAGGATTTTTAAAGAATGTATTTGTAAATTAGGGTGGAAAATAAATATTTGGTCACCCACAAACAAGCAAGATTTCTGGCTCTCACAGACCTGTAAGTTCTTCTTTAAGAAGCTCTTCTGTCCTCCACTCGTTACCTGTATTAATGGAACCTGTTTGAACTCGTTATCTGTATAAAAGACACCTGTCCACAGCCTCAAACAGTCAGACTCCAAACTCAACCATGGCCAAGACTAAGAGCTGTCGAAGGACACCAGGAAGAAAATTGTAGACCTGCACCAGGCTGGGAAGAGTGAATCTACAATAGGCAAGCAGGTAGGTGTGAATAAATCAACTATGGGAAAAACTGTAAGAAAATGGAAGACATACAAGACCATTGATAATCTCCCTCGATCTGGGGCCCCACGCAAGATCTCATCCTGTGGGGTCAAAATGATCATGAGAACAGTGAGCAAAAATCCCAGAACTACACGGAGGGACCTGATGAATGACCTGCAGAGAGCTGGGACCAAAGTAACAAAGGCTACATCAGTAACACACTACGCTGAGAGGGACTCAAATCCTGCAGCACCAGGCATGTCCCCCTGCTTAAGCCAGTACATGTCCAGGCCCACCTGAAGTTTGCCAGAGAGCATATGAATGATCCAGAAGAGGACTGGGAGAATATCATGTGGTTAGATGAAACCAAAATAGAGCTTTTTGGTAAAAACTCAACTCGTGTTTGGAGGAAGAAGAATGTTGAGTTGCATCCCAAGAACACAATACCTACTGTGAAGCATGGGGGTGGAAACGTCATGCTTTGGGGCTGTTTTTCTGCAAAGGGGACAGGACGACTGATCCGTGCTAAGGGAAGAATGAACGGGCCATGTATCGTGAGATTTTAAGCCAAAACCTCCTTCCATCAGTGAGAGCATTGAAGATAGAACGTGGCTGGGTCTTTCAGCATGACAATGGTCCCAAACACACCACTCGAGCAACAAAGGAGTGGCTCCGTAAAAAGATGAAGTGAAGGAGTGCCCTAGCCAGTCTCCAGACCTCAACCCCCTAGAAAATTTGTGGAGGGAGTTGAAAGTCGTTGTTGCCCAGCGACAGCCCCAAAACATCACTGTTCCAGAGGAGATCTGCATGGAGGAATGGGCCAAAATACCAACTACAGTTTGTGCAAACCTGGTGAAGACTTACAGGAAACATTTGACCTCTGTCATTGCTAACAAAGGTTATGTTACAAAGTATTGAGTTTAACTTTTGTTATTGACCAAATACTTATTTTCCACCATAATTTACAAATAAATTCTTTAAAAATCCTACAATGTGATTTCCTGGATTTTTTTCTCATTTTGTCTCTCATAGTTGATGTGTATCTCGGATGAAAATTACAGACCTCTCATCTTTCTAAGTAGGAGAACTTGCAAAATCAGTGGCTGACTAAATACTTTTTTGCCCCACAGTATATGGTGAGTGGACAGACAATCCCAGTCCATAAAAGACATGACAAACTGTGAGTCTGAAACTGAAGCACTGTGGTACTGTTTATCAGTCAAATGTTCACTTTGGCTGGTTTAAGATGCTTCAGCTCTTTCATAATTCATAGTTTGAGTTCTTGTTTGTTCAGTATTAATTGTCAGCCTTGTAAATAAAAGCTGGACTGACTGTACATATCCTGACCAAGGAAAATCATTTTGGAAAACATTGTGGAAGGGGGGAAGTTAGGTTGAGTTAAATAATAATTTGAATAATTAACAAATTCAAAATTTTAGGATTTTTGAGGATTTTGAGCATATAATGAAGCTGAGCTAAGCTTATCAACAAAATATGTGCTAGCACAAAAACTGAATTGGATGCTTTGCATGGGCTATTGCAT
>JAPQRP010050101.1:0-11237 GCA_037367295.1 Apogon hyalosoma
AATGCTTTATATATTTTCAATACTTGGCTAATATGTCAAGTTTTCACTGACTGAAAAGCTCCTTATTATTACAGAATGAACAAAATATTTCCTCAAAGTGTCAGGAAAGAAAACCAAATAATATTAACCATTAACTATCATTACATTTCTAACAGTCAGGAGATAAATGTTAATCCTTCAAAAACTGTTTTAAAATCAGATACACTTAAAAACTTCAATTTATGGATGTTGAATCAATTGAAGTATTTAATAAATTCATAAATTTATGAGAACAAAACTGAAACTAAGTACAGATCAGAACTCATAATGCATCTGGATATTTGTAAGTGTCCCTAACTACACTACACACTTAACCCTTATGCCCTCCTAAAATTTACTATACTCTGGTTACCTTCACGGCAAAAATGTACACGCACACAAAAACTACTGTAAAATCATCATACGTCAACATTTTGTCTTACTTTTTTCTTATTATAAATCTGTTAAACAACTTAACCCTGCTCAAAACTACCTAACATTCAATAGTGTTCAGGATTTTAATCCTTTAAATGCCAGTTTAATCATTTGAATTCTGATACTACAGAAAAAATACTAATGCAATCAAATCAATTTTTGTTGCTAATCTCTGACCTATCCAAGACTATAATAAACAGCAATGTTTCATCCACCTACTATTTATTTTATGGAAAATATTCCAATTTTTGTGTATTTTTTGGTAATAAATCTTTCAGAATTAAAATTATTAAACTGGCATTCAAAGGGTTAAAATCCTGAAAACTGTTGAATGTTTGGTAGTTTTGAGCAGAGCCGACATTGTTTCTAGAGATTGATACAAATAAATGAAAGCAAAAAAAAAAAAAATTGATGTATGATGATTTTATAGCAGTTTTTGCGTGTGTATATTTCTGCCCATGAGGGTGACCAGAGGGTGGAAAATACATCATGGGAAAATAACACAAATCTAGTAAAAGATGCTGGATTTCAAAAATATAAATAAAAATAAACATTTTTTGCCAAATTTTATGCCAAAAGCTGCAACACAGCCAAAGTAATCAACAAATGGGAAAAAGAGAAAAATGTACAAAAATATACAGAGGACGACCTAAGGGTTAACATTATACATGCTTCAGTTCACATAAAACTGTTTTTATTATTTTTTAAATCATACACTGATAAAATGAGTACAGTTTAACTTCACTAATGTGACCACTTTTGGAACCAAAGCAAAGAGTTGCCTTTAATATCTCCTATGATGCTTTTATGTTTTATGTAAAGCACTTTGAATTGTCCTGTACATGAAATGTGCTGTACAAATGAACTTGCCTTGCCTTAATAAGGTTACACTCAGTTATGACATTGATTTCCACTGGATTCCAAATAATTGAAAATTAGAAACAACAGGACACAGTAGAGGTATAGGCCTCTGTTTGACAACTTTCTATGATTTATTCAATCACTGGCTGTGTTTCCGCAGTAACTCAAACATATTTGATATTCAGTCCATGCAGTTCTATAGTTCCCACTGTATATTAATACATTATGTACCTTCTGTGGCTGCCCGTTTGTTTTTCATGCAGACCCAAATGCTGCTGGAATAGACAATTGCCTCTTTATGATTAGACTTTAATTTTGTTTAGATTTAACTCCCTTTACCGTATAGACTCTAGTCATAAATGGCAAAGGCGCAGTAGCCCCCCCCCTTCCCTAATACAAAAGATAGGAGAGCATTGGGGTGCATAAATTTGCCTTTTGAACAACATGTGGAATATGTAACTCAGGAGGTGATAGTACGGTGTACGATGCAGGGGCCCGGGGTTTGAATCCCAGCTAGAACAGTTGTATTCTTTTCAACATTTTACATTTTCAGATGGGGGGGGCAGTGCCGAGGGCGCCGGTAGGTAAATCCGCCATTGTCTGATTAATTAATCATGATAAAAAGGCAGGAGCGCATGCACTGTACAGGTACTTTCATGTCTTTTCAGAGCAGTTTACAGAAAACGATCAAAAGCGATTAGCTCTTTGTACATAAACTAAATCAATCATCTAACAGAGCCACGTCGACAACATTTTGCTGTTTATTTGTCAGTTCTTTTCACCATTAGGGAGATATTGAAGCTGTTAAAACTTCTATTGAATCTACGGCAGAAATGATCAGTTATTTTTCTCCGTAATGTTTCAATAATATGAAGTGACTGGTCGGTCGTAAGAGCACTGGAGCATGTTTTCAAGGCCCGAAGCCACAAGTCTGGAACGGTTATTTATTTATTTATTTATTTAAGCCGTCAGTGTTGTGTGTTTTATGTGAGGTGCTTAGAGTCACCTGCCCCGACACGAAACTGTTTTGTTTACCATACAGACCATCCCTGAAATACATTTACATAATATATGTTTGTTTACTTCCCTTAGTGTTTTGGAATCTATCTCAGAGGCAAATGTAGTTTTTTATGTCTGTATGGAGCACAATATGCAATAATAATAATAGATGATATATTTGAGAATAAAGCTCATTTCACATTTACCCAACATTTGAAACAGGAATTTATGTAAAAATGTAAATACAATTGTCTGTTTTTTTTTTTTAATATAGAAAAAGAAATATAAATCCTTTACATAAAATCTATGTGCTGTAACTTTAATCCTTTGTGTTTTTTCTGCGGTATTGATTTGATTAAATACCATGGAATCTACAGTAAAGTTTCCTTGAAACACTTTTACAGCAAATGACTGTACTTTGCACTGCATTTTGGGAATGTGTATGTGATTTATCTTTTTTTGTTTGTTTTTTTAGAATTGTGGTAGTTCAACATAAATTTACAGTAATTTTGCTGTAGTTAAGATTTTGAACAGTTTAACTAATTTATAAATATGTGTATCATCATATTATACATATTTTACATTCCGGACTTTAACTTGTCTGCACACATTTACATAGACTTTAAAGGGTCATATTTTGCTAAACCCACTTTTATTAGTCCTTGATTCATTTATTTGTGTATTTGGACCCTAATAGTTCAGAAAGTTTGAATTTGAACCCCCCAGATGCTGCAAAGCTATCTTTACATTTATTATGGCAAAAAGTGAGTGGATTTCTACAACCCATTTTAATTTCTGCTTAATTTTTTACCTTTTGTAACTAATTACATAACAATATTTGCACATATAAGGACAAGACTTCTGACGAACATTTCTCCGAGTATGACATAACTGTCAAAACGTAAAATAGTCTTCTGATCCCAAAAGTATGAAGCCCGAAAACTCAAGTGCAGTGTTTATTGCCGTGTCACAACTATATGTAATAGCTGGAAAAAGTTATTAATGTGGGAAAGACGACCTCATGACACTGCTGCAACCAACCAACCAACCAACCAACCAACCAACCAACCAACAGCCATGTCCCATTAAGGGATCCCTTAACGGGCACCCTTGAGATCAGACCAGACTATGCATGACTCCAAACATATGTAAATGGATTATCTTTCAATACCTCAAATATATAAATAAATCTTCTAGTCTCTCAGAGTCAACACTGAGTCCAGATGGACATAAAGAACACAAAGGAATGAGCCACAGAGCAATAGTTGAAAAATCAGTCTGGATAGTCTGAACATAAGTCAAGTCTCGGTATGGGTCAGTAGTGACATTGTCACCATCGGGTACAGGGCAAATAGTGTAATGCGGAGCAAAAGAGCATGTGTACTGGGCGTCTGGAGAGAGCGGTGTCAATTAAGCGTTCGACTATCGAGAGTTCAACAGCCTACTGAAATGAGGACTCAAGTAATTATCAGAATAGTCGTGCCAAAAGAGAGAATAGTGCTAGTCCATGGTCCAAAGATTCGATAAAGCCAAGGGGACCAGAATTGGCTGCAAGTTCCAAGAACAGTGTTTTGTGGTTGGACAAAGCTTTTGCAACTTTGCCATCGAAATGACAGCAGCAGTTATAATAAAAACTGAAAATATGTCCAAACTTTAAGCCGATTACCTAAAATTGTCACGCCTCTATCCGTCTGTTGCCTTCTTTCTATGTCTCTGGCCCTTTAATTTGGCCACACCTTCTCATTCAGTTAATTTCATTCACCTGTGGAAGCAGCTTGGGCTCATCGGGCTATGTGTATTTAGGTTCCACTCTGCTCCCCATTCCTTGCGAGATGATAATCATTCTGCTCATGT
The DNA here is from genome assembly GCA_037367295.1 of Apogon hyalosoma. Lineage (NCBI taxonomy): Eukaryota > Metazoa > Chordata > Actinopteri > Kurtiformes > Apogonidae > Apogon > Apogon hyalosoma. The sequence goes on from JAPQRP010050101.1 coordinate 4,168, forward strand.
TTTTTCAGTCTAGCTTCAGTCTGTAGTCCTGTCTGTCTATCTCTGTCCGTGTTTCTGTTAGTCCTGTTAGTCCAGTCTCTGTATCAGTCTCAGTCCATAGTTCAGTTAGTTAGTTCAATCTCGGTCAACGTTCCAGTCCGCCGGTTTTCCCACGTCTCCGTCCAGAGGGTTCCACATTCCGGTCCACAGGGTCACCATGTCACTTTTCTTAAGTTTCAATAAAGACACTAAATCTATCATACATCCGTGGTGTGTGTTGCTTTTGGGTGCACCTGCTTCCCGCCTGACAAAAATGTTCAGTTGTTGGTTGTACAGTCAACAACCCAGAGGGGGCGGGGCGTGAAGTGGCTAATTTACATTTAAAGGGCCAGTGCTCAAAACAACTTTTCTGGTGTCATTACTCAGAAATAGGGTTGAAGATGGACCTGTGGAGTTGAATTAATGAAGAATTCAGACCCAAGCAGAGCCTTTACAGTTTATGTAGACCACAGGGAAATGTTTGAAAATGCATAATTGATGATAATGCATAATTCCATTTAAAAAAGCAAAATATCACTCCTTTAATGGTTGACTCGGTTTGTTTTAAGTAGGTTAGATTTATTTTGTGTCATCCACCATTTATGCAGACATACTTTATTTTGATGATTAACAATGTCTTGAGAATAAATCAGAGGCCAAAGAATGAGCAAAACTAACTTCAAGTTAGTAGTCTGATGGAGTAGATGCATCCATCTGAGCTCCCGACCTTTATCACTTCTATTTGGTCATTTTGCCTCATTTATCCTATTTTTGCCTATACTTTATTCAGTTTACAAAGTGTGAGAGAAACCATGTCAAAGAAACCAAAGAGAGAGGAATGGGCATCTAGAAGAATTTTACATTACTAGCAGTCTCAGCTTTGCTAACGGAGCAGCTAGCAGAGCAAAAGGAGGTACTTTTGGTGGACAGAAAAGACACCTGCACGAAATATGAGGCCAAACTGAATACGGTACAAGCCACAGTGAATGACCACCAGTGACACATTGGCAAATTGTAGGTTGGAGATGTGGATGTTAGGCTAACTGCAATGGCTTCAGAGAATGCAAAGAATGAGCAAAACAAAAATGAGAATAATATTTTCAAGTTGGCTTCATCTTGATGAATCCAGCACAGATTTGAAGTCAAAACCATTACATTCTTAAAACAATGTTTTTTTAATCCAACAACAGCAGTTCTTCAAAACTTCTAACTTACAATTGTGCGTTTTCTCCACTGCATTGCATGCCTGTGGTGATTAGTGTGAAATGCACTGTGGGATACGTGGCTGTCTAAAGTCTATCCATGTCATTACTGTACAGCAGAGCCTGGTAAACTAAAAAAAAGTACAGATGCGTAGAGGAATTTTTACTGATTGAAATTACTGGCATTGGCCAAAGGATGGATTCACAACTGTGGTAACTGAGAGGTTTAGATTTATATTGCATTTCCTTTTTTACTTTCCATGTTTTACAGCTATAGTTTAGGAGGGTGAGGTCAATGATGATTCATTCTTGTCTTCCTTTGTGAATGCTTGAACATCAGCTAATGGTCTCAAATTATATACTTCCATTATGAGAGTGAAGGTGTTCTGCAACTACCTGGATGTACACTCAAAATGGTCAAAATACTGACTGTGGAGGACTGGAAACTATTCACCCTCAACAGTTGCCATCTTGACTTAAAATGGAGGCGGAAGATGTGATTGTAGTAGAGATTAAGACAAACACTGTTCTGTACACAACAACATTCATTTACAAAAACTTGAAATAAAATGTATGCAAATAAACAAAGTGCAGTTTTTGAAAAGTTAAGCCCATCCACGAACAGGAGGCAAGGGGTATTGTTTTTGGTTCAGGTTGTTTGTTTGTTTGTTTGTTTGTTTAACACTTTAGCAGCAAAACTACTGGTTGAATTCATACCAAATTGGGGTTATAGATTGCCAGTGACTCAGAATAGATCTGTTTACATTTTGGGAAAAGTAGGTCAAAGTTTCAATGTTTTATGAAATTTTTAAATCTTTTTTTTTTCCATTAACTTGTAATGGATGAAATTTCAAACATCTGTAGCAGCAAAACTATTGGTTGAATTCATACTAAATTGGGTTTATAGATTGCCAGTGACCCAGAATAAGTATTATAACATTTTGGGAAAAGCAGGTCAAAGTTTCATTTTTTAATACATTTTTTTAAATCTTTTTTCCCCCCCATTTAGTTATAATGGGCGACATTTCACATGTCTATAAAAACATCAATTTTGTTTCAATTTACTTCAAACTTGCCACATGTATAGATGCAATTGATATGCTGACATCAGCATAAGCATAGACATGATGACATCAGCTGGATTGATGCCAAAATAAGCTACGATACGTGCAAGGGGTGGGGTTTGTTGTGCCTGGCACCACTTGTTATAGTTGTTACTCGGCAGACATTACATAATAATCCTTCAGTTTACTGTAATTCAAGTGTACCTCCTCTTTACCCATGATGAAATAGTGTTGCTAATCAAAAGCCTTATATTATTTCTGCCTTATCTGACACTTAAAAACCAGACTGTTGTTTCAGGTCTCCTCAGCCCAGGATAACCCACAGGCACTTCCTGCTTTGCCACCGCCATCCCATCATGGAGATCAGGAAGAGAAATTCTGTACCATTTTAGTATTTAAAGTGACTTGAACAGTTTACCTGAAACAGATCAACTGTTCAGATCTCTTGAGACTACGTTCACAGCAGAACAGTGAGTGTGCCCATTGTGTTGTTTTCTGTTTTTTTCCACCACAGAGTATTATCAGAATATTTCCATGACAACAGCCAGTCTATGTTCTGTTGAGAGACATGGAAAGTTACTTTAGTGCTCTGGTGCAAGTTTTTTTTCCGCACAGCTTGAGTTTCATGAATACTTAAAGTAGTTGAATTTCTCCTAAAGTTTTTTCTTTGAATTCTGGTCTTAAGCCAAAAACTACAAAACAAGCATATTTTTAATTACTGGTGTTAAAGTATGGCTCATTTAAAAGGATTTATGTCTGAACATTTAGGCAGTTTTTTTTTCCTCATTTGATTGAGTGGCTAACATTACAAAGAGAAGGCAGCACTATAAAGCAAATCTATCCTAAAGTAAGATTTCAGCAGCTGACTCAGGCACTACTGGAGCACAAAATAAGGGAATGAGGATACTGAACTTGGACTGAACCCAAAACCTTGTACCTTCACTTGTTCCACTTTCCTGAGACGGATTGTACAGAGGAATTTGGAAAGGACAAAGACTAAACATACACACACACACACACACACACACACACACAATTTGAGTCCTTGATGACACAATAGCAGACACAATACAGAGTGTCATCAAACTGCAACAGTGACTGGACACCCATGAAAGCTGTAGGATAGTCTTTCCACAACTTAAATCTTAAGGCTGGGTGGGTTTAATGGATAGTAAGGACTCTGAATTTAGGTATTTTAGATAAAAACCATTGTGGTAGAAAAGACAAAAACAAATCAAAGTTGAAATCAAGGCCACAGCTTTGGTGGATAAACGAAAATAAACCTCTCTTTGTCCAGAGCTTTGCTGATGGTGTATGGCTCCACAGCTTAAAGGGTTTATATGTTGTACTGATTCTCCAAACTTTAAGCGGTAGGAGAAGTCTGCTACCAAAACCGCCAATGGATAAATGTTCTGTATCATTCACCAAATAAGGTATAAAGCTCATTGTATGTACACATTTGTATTACTATGAAATTACAATAAAAACTCACAGCTAGTTTCCAGAGACAATTGGTCAAAATAACAGTGTCTTATTGTCAGCTGATAGTTTACATTATTTCTCTGTTATAAGAAACATCACCTCATTTTTCAGTGTGTGTTGTAATAGCTGAACTAAAAATCTGGTTGGAATCGTCCGAACAAGAATTAAGAACTATTTAGTCTGAACTCTGGATTAATAACATCAAATAATAGCTTTATGTCGTCATAGGCCTTATTATCAAACACTGTGATTTCAGCGTCAAACTCCATTCTTCTTATTTAGAGCTGTGTCCAGTGGTGAAAACAAAAACAGTCCTTCTAGCTTTTATCACCCTGCTACTGTCTTTGAATCTAAACATTGTTTCTTTATGGTTCTCGTCCCTTTCTGTCACTTTCTGCTGTTTTTTTTTTTTTGCGTAAGATTAGTTGTATTTCTAACACTTCCAATACCATGATCTCTCAGGTTGGGTCAATCTCCTCAAACATTACATCCACCCTGTTTCACAGTGGTATTTGTTGTTATCCCCTCTATGTTTAATACATTCTCAAGTCTTTTAAAAACACAAGAATAGCTTTGTGCCTCAGAGATTACAACTGTTTGGCAGGAAGTCTGTTATAAACCTAAGTAAAGCCCAGATATCACCAGCTCCAAAACCACAGAGCCTATTGTTCCAGTGTTTTCAAAGCCGGAACAGTGATCTGTGGAGTCAGAGTAGAATTAAAAGATGTACTTTTACTATTAAAGTTAGTTAAAAGTTTTCTCACCTGAGCCACTATTACCCTGCCCCCGAAGGGGAGGCGAGGGTATTGTTTTTAGTTCTTTTTTTGTTTCTTTGTCTGTTTGTTTTTTTGTTTGTGTTTGTCAGCAACTTTATGCAAAAACTACTGGGCCAATTTCCATGAAATTTTCAGGAAAGGTGCGAGGTGGTCCAGAATAGATCCCATTAAATTTTGGTGAATGTCGGTCAAAGGTCAAGGTCACCATAAATGTGTTTTCTCAATGATAAGAAATAGGGCAAATCAGGAATTTCCTTTTCATTCCTGTATACTCAGTTTTGCATATAGCTTCTCTATGCTCTCACTGTTGATGTGCATTGACATCAGAACCTTGAAGGACAAATGAAGACTCTAGGTCAAAGGTCAAGGTCACAATAAAGGTCAAAATCGAATTTTGGATATAACTTTGGAACTGTTCATCTTAGAGACTTCCAATGAGCACCAAAATGCTTGTCTTTCAGTTCTGCATCTTGTGTGTATAGATTTTGACCTATTGTTGACTGAAGAGGTTGGGGGTCACTTGGTCAATACCTAAAAAACTAAAATGGACTATAACGGAAAAACAAGTGGAGATAGAGACTTCGTTACTATTATTGACATATAGGAAACCTGGCATGGGTTTCAAAATGGCATCATGACCTTTGACCTTGAGTGACCTTGAAAGGTCAAAACAAAGTCACAGGATTTTAAATGGTCGTAACGCCAAAAAGAGTGGTGATAAGTACTCAGTTACTATTGTTGACAGATAGGAAACTACATGGCATCATGACCTTTGACCTTGAAAGGTCAAACCCATAGTCTCACGTTTTGAGAGGGAGATGTCCATTAAGAGCTACAGTGTTTGCAAGGGGCGGGGTTTATTGTGCCTGGCACCACTTGTTAGTTGTGCAATGGAGCTTTATCAGTCTGCCGACAAAATAATGTGCTGGCGTGTGTTTGATTTGAAGTTACAGGTTGTTAAATAGTGTCATAAAACACATACTTGTAGGCTGATTCTGCAGTCTGTCATGACTCATATGTTCGATTTTTTGAAATCAACTGAAATCAACCAGGGGCTCATTTCTGCACTCGCTCATTAATGTGTTAACCCCAAAGCAACGCAAAACGTGTTCATTCAAAGCATTTTGCATTATCCCGTTTCTGAGCTAGTTGGTTTTCAAGTGTGCACCCATTAAGCGTCGCGTTCCAGGAGTGATTTTAACGAGGACATTGGAGGTCTGCGTTAGAATGAGGATATATTTTTGTAGCTTCATTTCACTTTATTTTTCTAATGTATTTCCTTTGATATATTTTTTTTTCTTTTATTTCCTTGTTTTGAAAATGCAAAGAAACAAAATAAAACAAAATAACATTAAAATTAACAGAATCTGTCTTCAAGTACGAGCAAGTCTGAGGTCTTTTCACTTGTTCCATTGGCAGATTTTTTTTGCTTAATTCAAGATTTTTTTTTTTTTTTTTGCTTTATTAAAGCAAAAAAAAAAATGTGCCAATGGAAAAAGTTAAAATTATATTGGTAAAATTTCTTGAAATAAGATTTTCTAAATCTATTGTCTAAAAATCAGTTCTTTTATCTCACTGAAAAGTTACTCCTTAGGTGATTATATCTTATTTTAAGTGTGATGAGATATTTTGACTAGAAGTGAGAAAAATACACTTTATAGATTTAGATTTTTTGTAGTGCATGCTTTTTTGGGTTCAGATGCGATGGAGTTAAAATGTTGACACTTTCATTTTGGATCGTCGTGTTAATGCTCATTTTGGCCATGAAGTAAATCTTATCCTCCTCCACTTCATCAGCAAAAAACATTTAAGTATGATGTGACATTTACAAGATGTTCTCTCCCAAGTAAAGAGACTAATGTGTGCTTGGAAAAAGGGCCTTTCTTATGTGATTACACCCGTCTGCTGTAACTGTCCTGCACGTGGAGGATAAAAGGGGTCATGTTAATGCTTCCGATGTACTTTTAGGATGTCGTGACATAAACAAGTATTGATTGAACAGAGCATTGCTTTTACAGTATAAACCACAGGGCAGCTGGTTCTTAGCTGAAAAGAGGCCAGCGCTGCCCTCATCTCCAGTCTCCCATCTACTTCAGGAATGATGAGTCGTGTGCATTTGCCCTGAGTGCTCTTGTCAACATTCAGCCAATTCACTCTGTCTTGATTATGGCAATGTTCTCAGTACATTTAGACTGGAAAGAACATCTGATGAGCTCATCTGACAGTTTGAGGGACTATGTCTGGCACTAATAATGATGGTACATTAAAATGAATACCATCTGTGTCTTGTATGGTAATCCCCAGGCTTCAGTGTTGTCCTTCCTATAGATACTTGGCTAAATATTTATTTGCTAAATGAAAAGACTGTCAAGCAACAAGCGCAAAATTTGCAGCAGGTGTAACATTATCCTCTTTGATGAATACTCATAGAGAACTCTTCTGAAAATAACTTAAATCTGCCTTTTTATTTTTATCCAATTACTTCCACAGGCTATCCCTCCAGCTCTGCTTCATGTTTGTTTAAATAT